>VWYI01028829.1:0-52547 GCA_013399455.1 Anthoscopus minutus
GATGTTTCATTTTGCTTTCTTTAGCAGGCAGATAATTTTGATTAAGGTTGTTGTTAAAATAGTTTTGCAGAATTCTAATCAATTTCCATGTACATCAGATGTATGAAATATATATTCCACTCAGTAAAATGTGGATGTTTCATTTTGCTTTCTTTAGCAGGCTGATAATTTTGATTAAGATTGTGAAGCATTTTACTGAAGGATTATTCTGCCTGAGAAGAAAATATTTCTTGTGTTTTCTTCCCTGTTCTTTGTTTTGTCACATCTTCAATCTTAAAGACATCTTTCAGTGAGAAGAGTTTCAGGACAATAAAGGGTAAGAACTATGATTTCATTACAAGTAAATATTGTGTCTTTTTCTTAGTTTCTGGTCATTTCAGGTTTTAGATATTCACAAAGAGATGTAGTTCTACGTGAATATCTGTTTAGTGATAACAACAGAAAAATAGCAAAATAATCTGTGCTCAGCTTTTTCATAAAGCCACAAGTAAACAGTGACTTTATCTCTACAATCTCCCCCACCACAGACACACACACAAAATTAAAAAAAGAAAAATTTGAAAATGTAGCCTACAGCTTCTAAATGATGTTGAAGTCTTGAAAAATTGCTGGCTAGTCTATGGGAATACACATAAATACACTGCAAAATGTCTGGTGCTGCATTTCTGGATATAATAAAATATATACAGAAATGGAATTAAAACAAAAAAATAATTCTTTTGCTACAGAAAGGAGCCAAACAGATCCCTGAAACCTACTTCAGATAATATTTTCAAGCTAATCAGTGTGTGGACCATTTGTATATCAGAGTTTGTTTAGTTTGTTCAAAACTAAGCCTACACTGACACTTTCAAGAATAGAAAACAAATCCTGCAAAAGGATTTTCCTATGTTATTTTACTTTGGATCAGGGCAGTGTGTGCCCCTCTCTTTAAGGTACTGGAAGACAAGGTCACTGTGGACAGATGCCACAACCCCCTGTCATATCAAACGATATACACACACACACACACATTTTAATCTGTAGCTCACATCCACTGAAATATTCGACAGAAGATGCCCTCTGATCAAGACTGTGTAAGGGATACAAATCTAACTTTTTTTACCCACTGCTGACAATCACTAACTTTGTGTCTTTGTCCATGAAGCCCTTGTTTAAAACATTCCTACAAACACCAGTTTTCCATTACTTAAGTAAAGAAAGCAATAGAATAAAGAAAATGTGCACATTCTGTCTTTGTCTTCATTAACTGAAACTTTTTTTATATATACTTTATTTACTTTTACACATTTATATTACTTTATATATATATATTACTTTTATGCATTTATATTACTTGATATATACTTCAGTCTCTTCTACTATGTTTAAATTCTTTTTAGCATCGTGAGCCTTTTCTCTACCTTCTCCTGCTCCTCTTGCCTGCAGTCTAAGAGTTTCTGAAATTCTCCTGAGCTTCTTGACATGAAAGCAAATGTGACACACTGCAAGATTTGCAGTGTCTGTTGCAGGACGAAAGACACACAGTGGAAAATAGGCACAGTGTAAAACTACCAGTAAGGCATTCAATAAAATCAGATTTGCTTTCCAGAGCAGATATTTTACAAGAAATGGATTGCAAGATGTTGTGGAGCTAGGATGGCTAACACCACAAAATTAACTATATATTAATATCTGAATTTACGTTGCTCAGTTAGAAGCATCTGAATTTTTTCCTTGAATCCTTGTGGTTTAGGAAGCCTCATTTTTTCTCTTGAAAGACATGCTATTTTATTCTCCATTCCTTATTAAGATTTATATAGTGTTCTGTGACACAAATAAACTGTGCAGAAGTCTTAAGTGACAATAAAAGCTAGATTTTTGCTGTTGAATATAATGAAGATCTAAGGAAATACAGAGATAATTTCAACAGTTACTATGTAGAGGAACATGGAAGAATATCAAAACATCTGGCTTCATTAATGTGAGACTGATTTAAAGCTCTGTTTGGGATTGACTCATCACCTATGATACAATCCCATTTTAATAGGCATTACATTTTTAGGAATAAATGGTTCAGGTCTTTCAAGCACCTGCAGCTGTTCCTAAGAACCTGATGGGCCATGTGGCTTTGGAAATCCATGTAAGCACAGCCTCAGCCTGTACATCCAGTCCTGAGGGCACAGAAGGTCTAAGGAAACCCACCCTGAGTTCCTCTGGTGTATACCTTGTAGCTTCTTCTGCTGCGATGGAATCTGGGCCTGCCATTGCTCCTAGTTTGCTCTCATTAACTTGAATTCACTTTGCACTTCAAACATTTGGCACCTGCTTTTTCTTTGAAAAATATTACAGAAGTCTTTCTGTGCCTTTCTTAAGCTATGAAGCAATTTAAAGGATAAATGGTTATGATCTGGCTTTAGACAATGCAGGATCTGTTATAGGTCTATACTAAATATTCTTCCTTTACCTTGTCAAATCCAATCAAGCAATGACCAAAACACATGCTTTCCTGATTGAAGTGCATATGGTTTACCTTTTGCTTCCATTTTACTTGTACTCCATTTAAAATTCTTGATCTCTCATCAGCCTATCAGTTCTTTATAGCTTGTGTTTCTACTGTAGTTGTGCAATATTAAACAAACAAACAAAAAATTCCTATGCATAGAAAGACTTAAGAATTACACAGTAAAATCATGACAGTAGAAATTATTCAAGGTAGTGAACACACCAATGAGATTTTGAATGTCTTACAAAATCTGGTCTAAATTCCAAAAATTGCTTCATATTGTATATGTTTCATATATGACTCTAGAGTAGGTGAGAGACTAATATCTGTAAATTTATCACTTGTATGAATAGCTTCTGGGAAACTCATTAAATTGATTATTCAATATAATATTTTTCTAGTCTTATTATTATAATCTTAATAATTTTGATGTTTTGTGGGTTAAACTACAAATTTCAAGCATTCATTAGTTCAACTGATTCAGAGAATCCACCAAGATGCTTCTTAAAACCTCCTATGGGCTGACTTGGTCTGGCTTCTCTTTATTACTTTCACAGAAACTAATGGCTTTTTTTGTGCTAGAGATCATGCAAAATAACATGAAGAATCTGCTGAACCTTATTTTTCTTTCTAAGACCTTGTAGTTTCTGTGAGCAGTCAGTATCAGTCATAGAAATGTCCCACAGATTGTAACAGGAAGAAAGGTAAATCATGGCATAATTTCTTCTGTGTTAATGTGTGAACTGTGCAAAACTGGCAGTTCCTTTCTCAGTTTTAATTACAGAGACAGTAATTACCTACACTGTATGCATTAAGTAAAATGCATAACTTTTAAATTAACTTTTAACATCTCACAACTCTATTAAAAAGGCTTGCATATATAATTAGGTCAAATAAAAACATGAATGCACTTGAATGGAAGGTGATTATTTGACCAAAGACACAAACAAATCCATTGTTATGAGTCGTAGCTGCTAATACTAAAGGGTCTGTAATGACTGCAACTCAGAGGCAGTAAATTATGAGAAATGCAGTGCAGTAATTGAACCAGGAAGACTACTAATATTGGGAATCTGCCTTCTGCTTCTGTCAACCCTGACTGACCCTTAGATTAGAAGTTTTTGCTTCATGTCACACTTAACTTTGTTGAAATAGTTAATGTTGCAATAACTATTTTTTTTAATACAGGGGAAGTATGAACAGTTTTTCCAAGCCACAATAGCACAGTTGATATCATTAAAATTTAATGAGTTATGATGTCCCTTGGTTTTGTTTGAGTTGTGAAAAAGCAGTACCTTTTATTGTATTCCTCTGCTTAATTACTGACAGTTTCTCTGGGGAGTTTCAGTAACATTTACCCTATGTTTCTAACATACTTTCATCACAAGGTCTTCTGCTTGCTTGCAGAAATGCAAAAACTACAAAACCATCACATCAGAGACTGTAAGAGGAAGAAATCAATGGAAATCCAGTCTTTTAGGCTCTGCTGCTGTGATCATTAATCACCTTCCCTTACACTGAGAAAAAAAAATAGTTCTCAAATTAATTTTAGTACTGAATGCTAAAGAGGCATTAAGAAATGCACTTACTTCTCTCTGTTGAATATGATGAATTCTTTCCTAACGGTTTCCAAGCACTGCTGCAGGTGTACGTTCTTTAAAAAACAGCATGAATAGGTTGATTAAAAAAGATGAGAAATCATAGACAAAAATCACAACAACACAAACAACACAGAACAAAAAGGCTTATGAATGAATGCTATCAAGAGGCATTTCGTAGACTCATTAAATTGGGCTGTGAAAGCACAATCAATCTCATTCTTTTGAAAGAAGTTCCCCACAAAGAATTCCTGAGGATTTTTACATCTGATAGCTCTAAGAAGAACAGTTTGCATGAACATTCAAAATCATTAAGAGTAGCAACATAATGTATAAAACCTCACTGGAATGATAATTCAAGTCTGGAAATTATTATTAATCTTCTCAGTACTCCTGACTGTTCATACAATTCATCTTTCTACATGGGACACATTAGTCAAAAGTGGAAGAGATAGCTTTAACATATTTATAAATAACAAGACTTTTCATCACATACTTTTCTTTTTTGGTAGCAGCAGCAAATAAACACTCTTTGTAACTATTTGTCCATGTGTGGGAAGTGTTGTTCGCAACTGGCAACACTTTTTCATACTTTAAATGAGCATCTGTGATAATCTTAAAAATTATTATAGTTTAAAGATGTTACTATTTGACTGAAAGAAATGGTTGCTTTTCATCTTGCTTTGGAGATGATTTATGTATAAAATGACAGACAGAGAGGTTGAATCTATTTTCAGAGGTGATAAAACTGAACTTAACTGAGTTTGCCTGTTAGAATGTAAACAAAATGCCACTGACTGCACTCACAGTCCCCATCTTACCAGTGGGCAGGTTTCCTTAGCTCTGTCTTTGGATTTGTTTTTGGCAAGTCGCTTTTTCTTTTTATGGAGAGGCTTGGACTCTAAAATCATTTCTTCAAGTTCAAATGTGGGATCACAGTTCAGTCTTCCTTTCTGGTACAAAAGGATTCAAAGTTACTCTTTGAAGCATTGTTCTGCTTTTTAAGTTGCTTGGCAAGTGTTAACAGCAGTAATAATAAATCAGTTCCTCAATCACATCTGTAAAATGAAAACTGTCTTTTTAGGCCTAGAGTGATGCTCAAAGTTTAAATAAGGGAGATAAGATATAAATTGTATCATAAAGCAATTATAAAGAGTTAGATCCACTTCCTGGTTATGAAGAGATATATTCCTAAAGTGACTAAAGTTATGTTTACCCAGTGAGAGAGATTATTCTGGCCCAGGGTGTTCATCAGAATATCAGTTACTGCTGTAGAGCATAAATGACACTGGTAATAGTGCAGAAGAGACGAGGAGTGCCTCTAAGACCCTGTTGAAATCTGACTTTCTGAAATGTTGCAGTGGATTCATTTAATTAGATGCTGTCCATGAGAACAAAGGAAGGAGCAGGCCTGTCTTGGGTAGCAACATTTATATAAAAAAGGGTTCAGAGTATTCTAGAATCTCAGGTTGGAAAGGATCTCAAGGATCATCTGGTCAAACTGTTCTGGGCAAAACCGCAAGCCCCAGTCTGGAAATGACAGCCCAGCAACCAGTCCAGCTGAATCTTAAAAGGGTCCAATTTTAGGGAAGCCACCATTTTCACGGGTTATTGAAATGTCTGATTGTTGTGAAAAATTTTGCCCTTGTGTCCAACTGGAATCTTCCAAGGAGTAACTTGTACCCAATATCCCTTATTTTTTCCATGTGACTTCCTGTAAAAAGGGATTCTCCATCTTTGTAGCTAACCTTTAAGTAATGGGACATGGTGATAAGGTCTCCCCTAATCCTTCTTTTCTCAAGGCAAGTTCTCACAGCCTTAACTCATGGCCCATTTCCCACTCCTCTGATCACCTCTGTGGCCCTTCTCTGGACCCTCTCCAGCCTGTCCACATCTTTTTTGTGTGGTGGGAACCAAAACTGAACACATTACTCCAGTTGTGGCCTGGCAAGTGCTGAGTAGAGTGGGGCAATGACTTCTTTATGTCTGCTGGTGATGCATTTGTTGATGCACCCCAACATCCCATTGGCTTCCCTTGCCATGGCAGCACCCTGGTCACTCACATTGAGCTTGCTGTCCACCTGGGCCTCCAGAGCTGCTGGAGCTGTTCCTCAGCTGGGGAGATCCCACCCTGTGCTACACTCCTGGATTATGTTTTCCCAGGTTTAAAACCTCACACTTGTTGAATTTCATAAGGTTCTTGTTAGGTTTTCCTGCAGGGTAGTTCTCCCAAAGGGTCAATTTCCCCACTCAGTTTGGTATCACCAGTGGGCTTCCTCAGGGTACACCTGATCCCATCATCCACATCACTTGTTAAGGTGTTACGCTGACCCAGTATCAATGCCTGGGGGACCCCACTTGTGACAGGCTGCCAGTTTGAGAAGGAGCTGCTTTCCACCTCTCCCTGGGTGCACCCCATCAGCCAGTTCCCCACCCATTACATGGATCACTTTTCTATACCATAACACATAAATTTCTCAAAAAGAAGGCTGTGGAAAACTGTATCAAAAGTCTTAGAGAAATCCAGGTAAACAATAAGAACCACTTGCCCCATATGAACTGAGCAAGTTTCTTTGTCATTGAATGTCATAAGATTTGGAGAGTACCTTTTGTACTTGGTGAATCCTTGTTGACTTTTCCCAATCAGGTGCTTCATTCTAATATATTATTCTTTTCCTATTCCATCCACTTCAATAAGGTTTTCCTTACCATTACACACATTACTTATATATTTTGGATTCTCCATAAAAAATGTTATGTTAATTTTTGATGCTTGAACCAGATTTTAAGATTCTTTGTTGTATCAGGAGGTCCTTCACAAAAAAATTGCAAAAAAAATTTAATTGTGTAATGGAAGATGTTAAAAGCAACCTGTTTTCCTCTGGGACTTCTGAGAGTTCAGTCACACCTTTGTCATTGTGAAGGTGGAAGTACTAAAATAAGTCATATATAAATGACAGATATTTTTAGTTACCAAAGATACTAAGTATTAAAATCACCTCAGAAGCTACCCGTATAATTTGTGATGTCCTACAATGAAATATTTGGTTTAGAGATCACTCCATCATTTTTATTCCTAGCAAATTCTATACATTCAGAGCATAATATTTAGCTATCTGATGCCTTTTCCTGCATATTATTCTGCAAGTTTTAGTAGAACATGTTTGGTTTTTATTACTGGCAGTTTACTGTTTATTTATACTTATTAATAAATAAGTAACTCCTTAGGTTTCATCAATATCAGTTCCTTCGCTGAGCACCCATAGTTTTTAGATTTCATTGAGTACTTTAAAGTACATCACTTTAATTCTGAAGCTTCAAAAATAAAACAAATTATATTTTTAAAAAAACCTACAACAATTTATGACTCCAAGCTGGACATGAAGAAACTAAGTAAGCCATAAAGAAATGCATGTGCCAGTTAAGTAAGGACTATGTTTTGGAATCAAACTATGAGACATTAAGCTATGGGACATTGTTCCTATGGGCCTCCCATGTGCTCTCCTAGCAGTAGAAGGCAGAGAAGTTCCTGATAGTCATGGAGAGTTGTCAAAATTTATAAAATGCTTTGGTTTTAAAACACTGCAGGTCACAGGGCCCCAACTCACCTTCTCACCAAAGGCTGAAAACAAGAAATATTTTGTTTTGTAGCCCAAATTCATCAGTGAATGATTTGCTGGTGCTACAGAGAAAGTTCCTGGAAAATGTATGACCAAACCTGGTCTCATGAAACAGGAAAGTTTCTATAGTAAGAAATCTTGAGCTAGAAAAGATACTTTGATTCTCACCTCACTGCTTTTCCTGACACACTTGATTGACCAGGTGGAATAAGCTCTGCAATATCAGGCTCTTCACAGAAGAGCCTGGTCGAGCTTGTAATGGGGCATTCAGATTAATCTGGATAGATAAATGAATAAATACAATAAATAAATAAATGATAAATGTATTTATCATTTTATTAATTTATCATTTATTAATAAATGATAAATTTTACTCCTATTTCCTTTTGAATGTAGAATATTATTTTGCTTCACATATTACAGATTTCTCCTTCAGTTTTATAGATGCCTGCCAAAAGACAAATAAAATGAATCCAAATGTGAAAAGAAAAGCTGTCTTTGCAGAGTCTGAGACTCTTGGAACCCCAAGTTTGTTGTATCTTTGCGCATGGGGAACTGTATCTCCTGTATAAAATACTGAGTAGTGAAGTTTCCCACATGCTGACAGTTAGGGATTAAACTTTTAACTGGGAGTAGGAAGTGAAACCAGTTGAGTTTTGCCTGAAAAGCAAGTCCACACCTCTGATATCTCCAAGAGCAGCTCTAACTTGAAAGAAGGGAAAGAGGAAAGTCAGTCTCCTCTCATCTTGTAGATCCACACACCAGGAGAACGGAGTCCACCAGGCCAAGAAGGAGCTTTGTTCTGCATTGCTTTGCTTGGGACAGCAACCTGAGAGAGTGTAGGGGAGGATCCTGGCACAGCACAGCAATTATTCCAGCTGCATGGACATCAGGTACGAGTGAAAGAGTCATGGCCTGGTAGATATGATATTCACCTCTCCAACTTTTCTCCTGCAATAGGACTGAGCTAAAAAGTGAAAGGAAGGAATTTTCTCACAGGTGAAAACTGCTCTGGAGTGCCTGTAAGAGGGGCCTGCCTTTCCCTTTTCCTATTATGCTTGTTACCTGCTCTTGTGTTCCTGGTCTTTCTTCCAGTTCCCTGAGGGAGACCCTGCTTACCCACCCACAGCTTTCTTCTCCTGCAGGATGTTGCTTCCAGAGAGGCTCTGGTCAGGTGCCAAGAAGCCCAGCAAACATGTAGAATAGTGTTTTGGCAACACACCTGGCTACATTTGCTTAGGCAATGCTCTCTCTCCCCTTCAGCTTCTGAAGGGTTGGAGTCTGTCCTCATCATGTTTATCATGAACGCTAATGTGCACCTGGATGAAGTCAGAATCTACCTATTCCACCTTCCTCATCTTTATTTACAGTTGCATGAAAAACCCCCCAGAAACAAGCCTTGGTGTCCTACAAATATGTTATTTGGACAATTATTATAGTGCAATATGACTGAAAAAAGTGAAGCAGCATATTAAGAGCACAGTCATTGCTTTTTATTCATGGCCCTCAAATACATTTAACTTGAATATTATCAAAAAGGAAATATCCAGAAAATACCAACCAAATGGGACCACAGTAAAAAAGAAACCACCAGATTCCCTCACAGAATTGGAATGTTTTATTGCAAGAAACTGTCACAAAGCAAATAGGTCAGCCTTTAGAAACACTATGTTTTAAGTGAAAAAAGTAACAGCATACTAGGATGTTAAAAAGTTTTCCAAATGTTATTCAAATGTCTAACTTTCCCAGCCACAACAGTCTTGATATTCTTTGTTTCAGAGTTAACTCTGACAATCATTTGCTCTAATAGCTAAAATGCAAAGATTGGAAAAAGTTTTCTTTAATTTGAAAAGGAATGAAAAGTAAACCTAGGTTAATTAGTTTTTGTTGTGATCTATTGAAATGGGATGAATTTTCCCTTAGCTGTGACTGAGTAAATGAATCCAAAGTAAATCATTGAAGAGCAGTAAATACAAGCATAAAGAAGTAAAACAGCAATGATAATTAAAGTCAGAATTTACAAACATTATTCACCTGGAATATCGACTTACATTAGGAACAAAGCCTGGGGTCACAGCTTTCTCTAGAACAGCATCCCAGTTGACATCAGCTAGGTATGGAGAGTTTTGGATGTCTGCAAGGCTTGAAAGGCGGCACTCTGGGTCCTTAGTGAGGAGCTGTGATCAAGCACAAGGCATTTTCTAAGGGTCTGGGTGCCATATAGAAGAGTTAATGTATCATCTACATAAATTGTATGATACATATTTTTCAGGAAGAAAATGGCTAGGGAATCTTCAACAGATGATAGAAGTCTAAATTAAAAAAAAAATATAAAAGTAATAACTCATAGGATATGAGTACAGTTTAATTGCCACCAGATGGTTGTTGCAGGCATCAAGTGTATAAATATATTAGCAACAAAAGTCTGCTTACAAATACACAAGAGCCCACGCAAAATGAAACATCACAGATCAATGCCACCCAATAATTTGTGTTTTCTCTTTAAGTTTTTGGAAGATACAGTTGCACTGAGCATCCTGGCAGCAGTTAAAATTATCTACCTCACTGCTTTATCTATTCAAAACTAGATTGCTAATTGCTGAAAAATACATATATTTTTTATTATTCTATTCAGACATTCACAAGTATTTCCTGTTCAAGTATCAGTATTGATGATCTTAAAATACCTAAAAGAGACATATTATCTTTGCAGTGTGCCCAGACAATTAAAGCAAACAGAAACCTGGGATTTTAGGAAGAACAATCTTTAGGATTGGGTGCATTCAAAAAGAACCCTTCCTTGTTACTTAGAGATGTTTCCAGCAAAGTGGCTCAACTTTTGTTGTTGCAACTACAGCAACATAGGACATGAAGTGATAGAGACATTTTAATTTCTAATCTTCCTGTCTGGAAACTGCAGCAGAAATTCTTAGGGCAGAGTGATCCTTCCTTCCCTATCCCACTTGCAAATCCATAGCTGGGGGAAATGGGGCCAGGGCACAGATCAGGAATTACTGATCCTCAAACTTCTACTATCATTAGTGAATAATTTTTAAAATAAAAGAAATATTACATTTTTACTTCTTTGAAGCTGTGAAAAGCCTGAGTCTAAGCCTAAGAATACTACATTTCTGAAGAGAAAATACTGACCCACTCACATTCAGAACAGCCTAGAAATAAACTCTGCTCTCTTATCCTTGAAATGTTGACTACCTAATATGCATGTGTTTGTCTGATGCCTTTTGCAGTGTTGGAGAGGCTTTTGGAAGAGGAGAGAACAGGTGACAGAAGACATTTGTGCTTTCTTACCTTTTTCAATAGCGCTATCATGCCCTTGCACCATGTGGATGAGTAGTGAACTCTTTCAATCTTGAACATGTTGAGTATTTCATCAATGGGGGTGGCTGAATGAATTTCATAGGGCCTCTGGGATAAAGGTAAATATCAAGTCAGCAGGAATGGATAACAGAGTGAAGACTATTCACATTTCCCTGAGCTCAGTATTGTTTATCTTAAAAATATTAAAACTGTGAAAACATAACAAATTTGAGTCTTATCCTTTGTGTGTGCGCTTTTTTTTGGTTATAACGAATGTAATTACTCATAAATGCATTTCCTCTGCAAATTTTTCACTCATGAAAGTATCACTTCAAATTAGATGAATAAATAATTTTGTTTCTTATTCTTTCACATAGAATGCTATGTGAAATTTGGATTGTTTACAATTTTTTACTTGTAATACTAGTGATCAGTTCTTGTGATCTAAACTGACAAAATTGAAAAGAGGTGGCTGAAAGGAGCTTTGTCATCTTAATTTTACTGAGTAGTAGATACAAAAGTCTGTGTCAGAGTCACAGTAAAAAAAACAGTCTCCAAATCCCAATCCTTATTCTTTGCTTTTTTTAAAATCCAAAATTATCACACTACATGGATCTGCTATCACATGTTTGTAGTGCCTAAATTCATCTGTAGATGAAGAAAATCTCTGGTCTTTTCAGTGTTTTATTCATGAAGTTTTCTCTGATCTGTATTTTATTACATGCAGATTTTGGAAATAAAATACTACATATAAATTTATATTCTTTTTCTTTTCTGTGCACATACTTGTATGTTTGAAGCAAGTAGCTGTAATTATATTTAATGTATTTTTGTGAAGAAGGACAGAGAGTGGATTGCTTGTGAGTTAAGTTGTACCCAACAGGTGATAAATATGTGATATGAAATCTGCAGCTAAATGCCACCCTAGCAGGAGTGTGCAAATTAATGCACCATAATTCATAAACAACATAGAGTTTCCTATTAATCCAATATCCTGAACAGCAAAGGGCAGACGCTCATTACCTTGACTAAGAACTGATTCATCCCTTGACTTTTGCTAGTATGTACTGGTAGAAAATGATAATTTGAGAATATTGAGAGGTGTTAGTTATCTAATCTGTTAAGGAATTGGAGCCACTCTTCATAAAGACCCAGGACATATTCTGGGAAGATTCATGCACATATTTAACTTGCATATGTATGAAACCAAGTGCATTCCAGGGCACTGGGGTGTTCTAAAAATAAATTCAAGAGAGGTCTAAATCTTTTTGCTTTGATTCACATTCAGTTAGCCCATTGTCATTTAGCTATACCACGTCCATATGAATTCAACCAGACCTAAATGTCTGCTTTAAATACATAATTTTCTTGAACGGGGTTCAAAATTGTCATTAGAAATAGTCTGTCATATGCTTTTCCCTACATGTGGTACTGTTGCCATAAAAAAGTTATTAAAAATAAAACTTTCACCTAGAAGCAACCTACTGGTGACTTAACTTGATATAACATTGTGATCAATAGGATAATTGAGACAGAATGTGAACCAGTTGTTGAAAATGGCAATTAACTCTAACATGAGCAACTATAAGGAATTATCAATCATTAAAAGTTTTCTGTTAAGAATGTTTCCACCCATACCTTTTTCCTGACAGGAAAATACATAAGGTTTACCTTATTTTCAAGATTATTAGCATTCTGAAATCTTGATTTTTTTCAGATTTGCAGAGATTTTGAATGTTTCTATTAGTTAATTCAAACTATAAATGGCCATTTTAAGTTCGGTCTTCCGAGGCACTTCATACCTCTACCACCTCTACTTTTCAGCTATTCAATCCACTCAAGGGTCCTATCCCTTCAGTTCTATTTTGTGGAAAAAGAAAAAAAGTCTGGTTTGCTTTTGTTCAGGCTTTTTTATCAAAGTTTGTTGTTTATTGTTCACATTGCAGTGAAAGTCAGAATTTGAGAATCCTACCTGCCATGCCTTCCTTCACTTTGCCTCTATTGAATTCATAGTATATACATTTATTGTAGCTTTTTAGCAATTGTCTATAGCTCAGGAACAGACTGACACATCACATGCTTTGCATCATACAGTTAAATTACTGTTTAGTTTCATGGACTTTGTGCAAAGATCGATGTTTGATGCAAAGCCATATGAATTTTATGCTTTTTTCTTACTAGCTTTTTTATCAGCAGCTGGATAAGGAGAAAAATGTACCTACAACTTATTAAGAAATGTTAGCTGTACTATGGGTAACAAAAATATGGTGCAGAAAGCCCTGTACTAGACACAACTGTATGTACAGGCTCATTTCAATCAGAACATGGTTTTGGCTGCCCAGCAGAGGGAAGCCAGAAATGAGAATGGCTGGAATGCCTTGAGCACCCTGAGCAGCAGAGGCAAATAAAAACAAAAATTCAGCTCAGTGAAAAACAACTAATTTTTACTCATTTTTCTTTTACTTATCACCTCGAACTGTTAGTGTGGCAGCATCATACGCTATGCACAGCTCTGAAGTAGAAAATCAAATTTATGATGTTTCTTATTTCTAATGCTCCCTCCTTTCTTGCCTTTCCCATGCCATAGCATGCAGCAGGCTCCAGCTGCAGAAAGCCCTGTGTCCTGTGCCCTGTGCCTCTGCCCCATGCCACAACCTCCTCTTTGCCCAGGGCTGCTGCTGCTGGCACGGGTGGGTTGCTCTGAGCGTTCGTGGTGGCAGCGGGGCTGATTCCTTCTGCTGGCCAGAGAGCTGTGGGAACCTGGAGGGGCAGGGGCTGCCTGCAGGTTTAGCTCGCAGCCTTGTGTGCAAACTGTGCCTTCGTGGCCATCTGCTGCTCTGGCAGATGGGGCTTTGGAGCTCACAGTTGTTGGGAGAGCAATAAAATGTGCCTTGGGTTAAGCACACTTCCTCAACCCACTGCTACGTCTCTTGTCATCACATGTGTCAGCTTAGACTAGAATAATTTTTAAAATATACACCTTTTCCTTGTTCATACAGTGATGTGAGCTGCCAAGCCATCCTCTGGCTTGTTCAGTAGCCAAGAACTGCTCCTGAGGAGGAAACAAGCAGCTGGCTTGGGTCACTTGAGCAGGTTCAGACGGCAATGTTTTTATTTTTAAAAAAAAACCTAACAAAAAATTGATTCAGTCTCAACTTTGCTTTGTTTGTAGTCAGAATGACTTATTCAGGAAAGACTGTATGGATCTTGGGAAATGGACATAATTCTATATAATTTTTCATTTATTAAAGTGAATTTGTCACATCAAAGTGATCTTTTGTGATTAGTCTTGGGAGTTCAGCTTTCATTAACAATCATTCGTTGCTCTCCTTTCTTGGTGACACTCACTGGTGAAAGGGTTGATATAAAACCATCAGGATGTTCTCTTAATTTACTGTAACTGCAGCTAAAACTACTGTCTGTGACTAGGATGGAAGATGTAGTATGCTTATCACTGCCAGACTTCAACTTCTCCATTCCAGGAAGAATGTCAGTCTAAAAAAAATCCCTAAGGTTTGAGAATTATGACAGAGAAAAATTTATAATAGTTGTTAGTCTGTTGTTTTTGTTAAAAAAGGTGTTTAATACTCTTCCACTTTGAGAGATGAAACTCTTTGCATGGGAGTCTTTGCCTGGGAGATATTTTTGTCTCAGGATCATGATTTTTGTTATTTCTATGGAAATACAAAATAGATTGGCCAAATTTTCGGCCTTTGAAAAATGCAGCTTCTGAAGTAAAAATATGCTGACACTCTGAAATTAAATTTTCCATTTAAAATTATGAATAATAATTATTCTTTATTTCAAGTTTCCTTTATCTGTCATCCTACATGAAATTGTGAGATCTTTGTGGGTTGTATTGCCTGGCAAGACAAGGTAGAAGAACTGTTAGTGTCATAATATAAAAAAGCATACTGCAATGCAATAAAATCCCCTTTCCAAAGCAGGACTGAAAAATAATTTTAAAACCCCAAACAGCTGCTTTAACTATGTCATCGTCCTGAAATATTATCTAAATTACTGTGTTCCATGGAGAATAGTAAATATTTAAGCAACTGACTGAAATCCTTTGAAGCAAAAGAATTTTCCATTAACTTCTGTGATATTTGACCATGCTCAGAAAGATTTTTCATTAAGCTTATTCAGATAATTGATTAGATAAGAAACAAATGCACTGACAAACAAGCATTTTCTGTAGCTGGGCCAAGCATCTTAGGATATTACATCAGATCTCTTATGGTATCAGCCAAGAGAATAAAAGATATATTATATACATATAATGAATTTATGTTATGTATATAAGATATACTATACAGTCTGAAGTAACCCAACTTCTATTTGAAAAAAAACCACCATTGCTTGCAATTCAGCACTATAAAGAAGTCATTAAACATTAGGTCTTTCCTTGGCCAAAATGAGGCAAATTTTCCCAGTATATTTGATTATGGGGTGAAACTCTCCCGAATGTTTTCAGCTAGGAAAGAACCAGGACAGCATTCCTGACCTGGGCCTTGTACACTCAAATTTTATCCTGAGGATTGCACTCAGGGGCACTGCAAACTTGGTATTTTTGTTAGATAACAACAAACTTCATTCTTACCCAACCCCTCAGTAATTCATATGCTGTAATTCCTAACGACCACCAGTCTACTGGGTATGAGTATCCTGGACCTCCATCCATAAAAGCCTGGAACACTTCTGGAGCTAAAATAGTAAATCAAATTGAATAAAAAAGCATTTTGCTAAGGTTAGACAGTGGGTACTATATCAGCTGAAAAATTAATTAAGACTCAACAAACTGGAATTAAATAAATTTGGAGGCACAGCATTTTCAGGGTGCAGTTTCAGTGCTTTGTTTTACTGATAACAAGCAACCTTCACCAGTCAGGATATTTCAAAAATCAATAATTTCATATGTTAATTCTTACCTGGTTCATTTAAGTTTTAAGTTATGTGACTAAAAATAAGTAATAGGAGGGGAATTCTCAGTGTGACTTAGGATAATGCAAACATTTTATGAGAAAAATATCCACCAAGTGAGGTGATTCTTCCTGATTGATGAAGGTGTTAAATGTGGCAAATCTCATCTTTATTCTACATTTGATTCTACATTTGGATAGAACTAATCAAAAAGGCTTTAAAGATGTTCAACTTAGGAAAATGGTACTTAAATAGAAATCCTGGCACTGATTTTATGATGAGAGAAACTGTCATGACTGGAAGAAAACACTGTCAATGAAGTAATGACTCCCATAAAAGTAACTTCTGTGGAGGAAAAGAAAATGTACTTTCAAGACAAGAATCCATTTTGACTAATTTAATGAAAAAACCTGTACTAAACAATGTTACTTTAATTTCTTCAGAAAACCAGATATAAATAAGAGTGGATATGAAATGAAATGAAATTAAATGAAGTGAAATGAAAACTTGGTCATGCTTTCTAATGATTTAACAGCAGAACCTCAGTACACTTTGTGAAAACAACACTTTCACTGGAGATTTTCTAAACAGCACTGTCCCCAGCCATATCATGCCAGATTACAATTACCATGTGAGCCTCTTCTGCCTGTGATACTGAGTCCAATGTACCACATAGCCCTGTGATTACCACGGCCCCACTTTGCAATGTGCACACTGCAGTGAATGATGTAGTCTGGTCACACTTCTGACTGGCACTTTGGGATTAGACTATTCATAGCATTTAGAGAAGCACCTTTAATAAATGGAAAGGCATTCCTTTCAGAGGAATTTTTTGCAGTCCTTGCATTATGGATGGCAACCTAATAATTTACAACTCCAGACCTGAATTCAAAAGGTCTTCAAGAGCTAAATGTAATAGAAGGTTTCAGCATCCATTCATTAGTTATGACAGAACTGTAATCTGTGGAATAAAAAGCAGTGAATGTATGAAAGTGGTCTTATACTCTTTGACCAGCAGGATCATGTCTAAACATGTTTGGTATGAGATCTGCAGGCACCTAAATAAACATTTTTTCTGGAATACATGTGTTTGGAGAATAGATGATCAGTGGATTTCTGACAGAGGAAAACTTGTGATGTGATCCAGTATGATCTAAATCAACAATGCCATGAGTCATTACACTGAGTTAACTCTGTCTCACTCCAGATGACATAGCTTCCCTTGGCATGCTACATCTTTGTGCATTTCATCTCTTATTTGCATGCTGCTGGTGTGTAGGCACATCTTACAGGTGTGCAGTCTATCAGATGGATGGATGGTGGGAGCAAATGCAGGATTTTTTTATTACTTTAGTGGATCGATGCACTTAAATTGCACATCAGGCACCAAACTTGTATTTTAAATATCACCATAGGAACCTTGTAGTGAAGGTTTGCTTGATTTAGCCCCATTTGTTATGGTTTTTGCCCACCGTGCCTAGATGATGTACAATATCTCATTACAGAAAATAGCCTTTTGGCATTTTTACTGAACTATGCAGGTATAATACTGGTTTCATTATTTCTTTTATAGCTTTAACATTTTAATAATGAGACAGATCACTATCTGATTTCTGTGAGATAGAGGTGAAAATACTTTATTGATGTAACCTATGATATTGTCAGAATGGTGCAGCTGGTTTGCTAATTCAGTGACTGAGGTTTTTATTTTATTTTATTTTAATTTATTTTATTTTATTTTTCAAAAATCCTCAAGAGGTCAACTCAACCTATATTAGGCAGATCAGCAGAAAATTCTTTCTTTTGCCCTGCAGTTTTGAAGCTGTTTTCTCACCTTATGTCGATGGCATTCTTAGATCAGAATATGAGCAGTTAAGGTCTCGATTTTTAAAGCAGATAGCCCCTTTTTGCCCACATGAGCAGCATTATTTTCAGTCCAGCTGGAATGCTTTTCTGCATTCCATCAGCTCCAGTGAAGCTGTTGTAAACACTCTCTTCCCATGAGGGGGGGACTGGCAGAGGGTGTAATATGATTTTCAGTAGCCTACACAGGTTTTTTCTCAGGGTGAAATCTCAACCATGTTGAAGCCAGAAGACCTTTCTCTAATTTGACAAGACAATTAAATACCCGTTTCACACTAAGCTTGTGCTTAATGTATCCAAAAATCTTTTTAAACTGAGACATTAGGGGCAAATGAAGGTCTCCAGGCTGTGAGCAGACTTCTGGAGTTTGCCTGCTCATTCAGAAACAGAGCATGATATTACAGAAACACCACAGACACTCCAAGTCATAGAATTAGGCAAGCTCTGAAGAATTAGAGCTATGAAATACAGGACATAATATTAGGTTTTGCTGTAAGAGATAACTATGCCTGGAGAACCAATTCAGAGTGCAAATTGATTAGGAAAAAGGTAAATAAAAACTCTGAAAGATGAAATAATGCATTGATTTTCTTTAACATTGTTACTTAAGTAGATTATATGTAATCTTTTAAAATTTGGACTTAATCCTAGGGTCAGCTTGGACAGCCATCCTGCAGCCTGCTCTGGGTAGATTCTTCCAAAGGATGATCAGACTTGGGCTCACCAGCTTGGAAAAAGGGCAACAGCTCTGCTGTGTGCACCCGTTGTGAACGTATTTTCTCTTGCCATAACAGATTAAGGATGAGAAGAATATTTCATCTTTTACTCCCATGCATCTACATAGACAGAAGTATTCTGCCTTCAACAGTTTGTGTGAGCAAGAGTGACAGTACCTGCAAGAAAGAGAGTTTCATATCTTTTTCCTTTAGCAGTTTCCACTGAACAAAAGCTTTTCAGGAAAATAAATGGGTTTAATATTGGGTTTGATCCTGGAGTTTGTTTTGGCCAAGAGCTGTAGTTACAATCCCATGCACTTAGGGGAAAGGCAGCAGATGTTTGCATGGCAGAAGCTCAACTTTTAAACAGTAAAGATAAATCAGTTAACAGCAAGTCTAGCAGCAAGAGTGAATTCAAAGAAGAGAAGTGTTGCAATTGGTAGATCCCACAGGGCCTCACAGCTCCCCTGATTTCTTTGATATGATGTAGAACTGCATATTCCTAGAGCTGCCTGAAGAGTAACTTAACAGCAGGAACCTGGTGCAGCCCCGCTGCTCACCCTGCTTTGAACAGAGTTGGAGTCGAGGCTCCCGGGGGCCCTGCTATCACAGTCACCCCACAATCCTGTGATCCTAATGAAGCTCAAGCAGTCAGCTCCTGACAGCACATCTGAGTGGGATGACAGAAGCCAAAAAGCCTCAATAGGATCTTTACAGCTTCTTCCTCTTGGCAGTCATCATGAAGTGCATGGGCTCTTCACCTCTGCTCAGATGCTCAGACACCTGGAAAACCTGTCACTCAAAGCACCAGAAACTTTTAAAAGTCTGGAACTCAGAGGCAATGCAGCCTTTTTGTCTGGGTTAATGCTTTTCATGTTTCACAAAGTGTGATCTGACACGCAACTTTTTGAAAATGACAAACACCCTTTAAATATCAATGCCATTCCAAGATGGGACACTTGTACTAATTTTAACAAAGCAAATGAAATTAAGAATGTCTCTTTGCCTTATATAATAATGAGCAATTGCATATAGTAACTTTGGTAACTAACCAAGCTGAAAGTCCTTCTATTGTTTCTTTTCTGCATCTATATTTTTCTCTTAATAATACACTTTCATGATTTTATTGTTTACCTGGTTTGCTTTCTTGAAAAGTTATATAAATGAATCCATATTTGTACTGCATTGTGTACTTCAGTGCATTTCTTAGTTGTCCCCAATAGAAATATCCAGTCAATACTTTTTTCCAACTAATAAATTAAAATAAATTCTCTTCAGAGATGTATCTTTTGATACTTTTGCCCTGTATCTTTTCAATAATGCCATACTACTACAGACTGAAGGAAGTAAATAAACGGTTATTTCTCTCTAAAACAAAACCATACTAAAGGATAACATATGAACAAAATGAATATGAAAGCAAATCTAGTGGGTCTGCATCCATCTCAGAAGCAATGGCATACTGGGATATCCTTACTTCTGTTCTGCAGGTTTGTGCAAAAGGAAGTAATTTTGGACAAATCATTTATATAACTAACCACTAGAATTTTCATACCAGTCATATGATCTGCAATGTGAATGATGTAGATGATGCATCTCATATTTTATACATATTTTCTTAGAGATCTGTAACAAAAATAAAGTTATAAAAAAGGAAATTTTATGTAGCTGGTTGGTAATTATCTACCTTTATGTGTGGAAAGATATTAGCATCTAGCAATATGATCAATGAACTTGAAATAAAAGAAAATATCAGTAATGCTAAACCAAATTTTCACTATTTTTTCCTATTGTAAAAGTCCATTTTGTACAAAAAATGAAGTGTTTAAGTAGGGCTTCTGAAAATATGCTGAGTAGTCAATGGTATCACAACTTCATAAATTGTAAGTGCTCTAGGTCTCTAAAATTCAGCCTATTTTTAATTTGGTGTTCAAAGACGAGTTTGAAAATGCAGTCCATGGGAAAATTATCAATTTGATGTCTATCTCTTGGTGTGATTGGCAAAAAGAATATTTCTGATGAAGCATCTACATACTAACAAATCAGTCTATTTAAACAATAGCTTGCAAATCAGTCCTGCAGAAAGGATAACTGTAAGGAGCTGTCTGTCCACAAAAAGCTAAGTGTTGCCAATATCATCTGGTCATCAGTTCCTGCACAGTGCCCTGTGCCATTGTTATCAGTATGAAAAACTGAAAAAGAACAAAAAAATTCTAGTGTTTTTCTCTCTCTTTTTTTTTTAATGACCCAGTTCAAGTGGATATGTCCAAAACATTTCTTACGAATCAAATCCCTGACATTGCTCATCCAGTTGTCTAACTGCAGCTCTCTGATGTCTATTTGCATCTCAGCAGAGACTTTTCATGTCAGTAAGGGGAATCCAAGGTTTGTGTTTTACTGGAGAGGTTGCAAAGCAACACATTCTGCTGTAGTCATTGCAGCAAAACATACTTCACTGGTGTGGGTCTTATTACAACGTCTGAGATTTCAGATGAGAAAATACATTCCAGTGTCTTTAACTGAGATTCAGCATAATATCACACTTCCAGGCATCATTCTCCTTCCACATATTAGTCCCTGATCTTGGGGAAAAAAATGGTGTGCATTAATTGATATATACACTTATACACAATACACATAGCATAAGCAATATTTTGATTGACTAGCACAGGACAAGTTGTTAAAATGTTATATGTTTGCAAATTTTAAATGGGTGAATGATGATGTAAAGAACACATTTATAGTTTCACCTTGCTGAATCAGGCTTAAGGCATGACAGATTGAGCTTGATTTAAAATGAACTTGATTTTTGGAATAATATTTCAAGAACCTTGAACTGAGATGTTTCAGTGAAATATTAAGTGCCTTCTCAGCACTGTGATGAGAAAATATTAATTTTCACTTTCCCCTGAGAAGTAAATTCAGGGGTCAGTAATTTTTCTGGATCATGTTTTAAATAGAAAACAGGAATCAATAATGACTACTGATCTTTTATCCAGAGTAGAAGCTATTTCAAGAGCAAAATGGAAGAAAACAAACTCCCTCTCCTGAACATAAATGTGGATTTGGTAAACTATCAATTTACCTCCTAGTGTTTACTTTCTCATGTGCTAAAAAGGTCTAAATTATAATGGTCAGCCTTCTGACTCAGACTTTTAGACTAGCCCGATGCTAAATTCTATTTTATAAGGCAAAATGCTGCTTAAAACCTGGGCATGCTGGGATGGCAATTTTCTAGGTTGAGGTTTATACTTGCTCTAGCCATCTAACTGATTTTGCACCATTATTCACATTATATACCTCAATAGTTTTAATAGTCATATTTAATGCAATTATTCAATCAAAGTAAATAATTTAGAACCATTACCTGAAAACAGACATGGCATTTAGAATGCCTTATTAGATTTCCATATGGCTATATAACCTCTCCTGCCCTTATTCAGCATGCTATCCTCATACAACCCTCTGCTTTACTCAACCACCGAACAGAACTCACTTCTTGACCTTGCACAGAGAAGCCCTTAGTGGCTGAACATCTGGATCAGCCTCAGAGAAACACCTCGAGTTGCTACCCCTGTTGAAAGAAAGCCCAGCAGCAATGAGCATGTCACAGTCTCCCTTTACTGAACATGAAACTGTGAACAATCACCTTTGTTAGTCAATACAAAAGCTCACAGTAGCTGAAGGACCAGTTTTCCCACCAATTATTAGAAGGGATTTTGTCTAAAAATATCCATGTGGTGTTTGGAAGATTGTTTCAGTGTATAGAAAGCAGCTGTTCTGCCCAGTAGTGAGATTAGAGGGCCTGCCTAACTAGGGATTTTCAGGACAGACTGTGCCTGATGCACCAGCACTGTTACATGCTCCTGCATCACAGACTCCCCACCAGGTTAGAAAATATCTTTGCAACAGTTTAATCACGCAAAAACCTGGGGGATTGGCCTGACCAAAAACCAGGAGTTATTCAGGGGTCAGCAGGGCCCTGCTGGACCTCTCCTCCCCTCAGATCTGCCTGCAGAACTCTACAACACACCAGGCCCTTTCAGGTCTGGTGCCAGGTCAATAAACAAACAAATTAAAATAAAAAGCCCAGCCCAAAACTACCTCTTGAACTCAGAGTGGAATGTTTATTAACAGAAATAGTCAAAGAAATGATTGTATTAGTTAGTAGTTGTTGGGGTTTAGGTGTCCCTCCTTTTGTTTCTTCTCACCTATAGAATTTTCCCCATTTAGTTGGGGGTCACCTGACTGCTGTACGGAGTGAGAGCAGGGTTTGGCTGGGCGCAGGGGGAAGGGGGCAGGTAAAAGGGAAGGCGGGGGCAGCTGAGGGCTGGCTGGTTTTTTCTTGGGCTTCCAAGTAGGACACTGGGAGCTGTTGCTGCTTGGAGAAAGGAATTTGTCATAACCCAGACGGAGCGGCTTCTTTTTCTTCTTTGTCTGCAGGCCCCCGCATCCCTGTCCTGCCGGGACGTGCGGCGGTGCCAGCTGCCCCTGCAGAGCTGCTGATCCATCTCGTCCATACACCCGGGATCTCTGCCCATCGCTGCCATTCCAGCGGGGTGCTCCTCAGAGCCCTGCAGGAGCTCCGGCACTGAGTGCCCGCAGGGGTTTGTGAGGCACCGCCTCTCTCTCCTCCACCCTTCCCACCTCGGCCTAGAAGCCTTCCACGGGGTCCCTGGTTCGGTTCTGTTATTAATGCCATATTTATTGTTGTTTGTTTGCCTTGCTCTACATACTAGTAAAGAACTGTTATTGTTATTTTCATAACTTTGCCTGAGAGCCCCTTGATTCCAAAATTACAGTAATTAGTAAAGGAGGGAGGGGGTTTACACTTTTCATTCCAAGGGAGGTTCCTGCCCTCCCTAGCAGACATCTGTCTTCCAATCCAGGACAGTAGTTTTCCTGGAAGATCTTAAAGAATGGTAGCAGGTCAGAGAGTACAAAGAAGTGAAGAGCAGCTGTGGGTAATAACTTCTTTCATGAGCTCCTGAGGTTCCTCAGCTGCTTCTGTTCTTACTCGTTAATGTCAGAGCGGAACCCAAACCAGAATGCCTGCTTGCAGCTTGGTGTTTAATCCCTTCAGCCACACAGCTCCTAGCACGAGCTGAAAATCCCATCAGTGTGGGGAGTATTTATTTCAGCACCTCGAATTCTTATAGAGCCACTCTTAGTTCTTGCTTATCAGGACAAACAGAACCCTCCCTTTTCATGCTGACATTGTGAGATTCCCCCAGGATCAAAAGGTCAGGTAATGATGTGACCTGCAAAAGTCTGCAGCCAGGCAGTCAAACCTCCTCTAGGATAAAGGTAGGATTTTAAAAAACCTAAACACTTCCTTAACTGCATTTAAAATGCAATGAGCTGAAATAGTATTTTATTTCAGAGTACTGTTTACTTTGAATGCAAGAAAGACCAAAGATTGACCATTTTTGAAAACTCAACTCAAAATTTTTCCAGCAATATTTTAACTATCTGAGGAACAGGTTTAGCTCTAGATGATAATTTTTTCTACCTGAAAGGTTGCTATCAGGATATCCACTGGCTTTCCTCTGAGTTCAATAGTACACCTACACATTAATTAATAAATATTGATGACATACATTTAAGAAGTTTAGTGAACCAGTGTAAATCCACAATCCTCTGGTAATCTCAGGCATACAGTCATTCTTCACCATGACAGCAGCCTATGAAAGGAGGTGTGAAAACCTGAGATAACAAGCCT
The DNA here is from genome assembly GCA_013399455.1 of Anthoscopus minutus. Classification (NCBI taxonomy): domain Eukaryota; kingdom Metazoa; phylum Chordata; class Aves; order Passeriformes; family Paridae; genus Anthoscopus; species Anthoscopus minutus. Next base: position 24,243 of record VWYI01028829.1, read on the forward strand.
GTGAGATAAGAATAGGGTAGCTGAAATGTTTCATATAATTTATGACTGATTTTATTGACTTTGGATTTTTGTCAGATGCATTTGTGTAAAAAGATGTATTTTATTGGTTTGATTTGAGCTAAAGTCACAGTGCATCATTTTAATATCTTCAGTGTCTGCTGAGAAAAACATCAAAGACACTACCTAGCTCCCCCAAACCCTCCTACCACTAAGAGCAAAAGCTCCCAAAAAACCGAAACAAAAATAAGCAGCAAAAGCAACAAAGCCACACAAAAAACCCACATAAAACCCAAACAAACCTTAGGACCTCCCCCAGAAATATAACCTGTGAATGGCAAGGTTTTGCAACACTTAGAAATAATACACAGATCTATGGAAACTGATAATTCAGAAATATTTCAATAAGAAAAAAGCATATGCTATAGGACTGAAATACACATAATTTTACCTAAGTGAGTAATAAAAGAAAGGTGATACCTGTTACGTTTTCTAGATGTGTTTTACTGTCTAGCTTTTGGGTTTGTAGCTGAGTATTCTACTGCAGGCTAGAGAGCCATCACCACAGATGAGTGCCCAGCACAGAGCACATTCTTTGAGACACACAGATGTTTCTTGCAGCCTTGTTCATGAGGGAGCAATTTAAGAAATGTGGTGGCTTTTTTACACTCTGTATTGGTTTTCTACACTCATAAAGATGGGACAGTGTTGAAAGTAGCAAAACCTTACACAGGTGCTTCCAGTCAGGCGAACACTTCCCTTTCTCACAAGAGGCCAAAATAATATCTTTCTGCAGGAAGGAAGAGCCACAGCTGAACAGACCAGCACATGCAGCCAGGGACCATGTCCTGCCATGCACTGGCCCAGTGCAGAATGGAGAGGGTCCTCTATATGTCCTTGTGGTCACTTGTTGGAAGCAGCTGTACCTGCCAAAAGCCAGCCTGGTCTCAAAGGACATTTTACATTGCTTGCCAGGGTAGGATGACAGCCTGAAACAGTGTGAGTTTACAAAGAGCTATTCCTACGATAAAGCCTTGATAGCACCTTCAATCACAGATGTTGTAAAAGGTTTGAACAATGAATTTGTGAAGGTAAAATCAGGCACAGGTGTCACACAGGTTTCCCCAATCATCAGAAGGCACACATTGCCTTCCACAGTCCCAGACACCTGTGCAGCACCAGACAGAAACTCAGAGGACCCCCAAACTCTAAGAAGTTGATCTCATTTCAGCATTTCAGGTCACTGGCTTTGAGAGGAAAAGCTGCAGAAGCAGCTGGAAGTATCTTGCCTTGCCAGGCTGTTGGCCTTGGTCTTTTCACCTATGCTGCTGTCCCTGTCTTTGTTCCTATGTGTGGGGGGTATTCCACTTGTCTGAATGAATTGGCTTGGAAGGGAAGGATATGGAATGGACAGGGTGTCTAGAAAAACATTCAGGTTCAGGTACAGTGCATAAACATTTAATAAGTAGGGAAATAGGGAATATTTCAGGCTGAAATATTTGGGGTTAATATGAAGAAGGATTAAACAAAGACTTCGGGGCTAAAAGGCTAATGTGAAGTGGGATTAAGCAAAGGCTGCAGGAGCTGACTCACACCATGCTTAGCATTACAAGATAGGCATCTTAATCAGAACAGCTAGGGCATTTTTACAACACAATATCAATTCACTCTGGTTTTTTTCCTGGAAACCATTTTTATTCAGTCATGCTGCATGCGAACAAATCACTCCCTAGCATTTTCCCAGCCTATTTCTATCAGATTTCAAAGAGGAATAGAGATAACATTTTTCTGTTTATTTCTTTTAATTTGCCATAGGAAGAAGTGAGAATTCCTATAAGTCCCTATGCTAAGGGAAAGGCTAGAGAGTCCCCTCATATCTGATTAAATGTAAAAGAATCCATATGAGAGTAAGACTTTATAAATCTTCAAGAGGGGGAAAAGCTTTCATCATGTCTCATACTGTCATCATTGTGAAAATCGGCATAGAGTTAGGTATGCCTTACAGAAACTGCTGTTTCCTTGGTTCTGGTACTCAGCAAGTAGCTTGCTTGAATGTGACTTTGTCTTGTTACACCAAGGTTAAATTGTGGTTTGAATTCCTGGAAACAGAAGATTACCAGGAACCATAGAGCCAACCTCCCCAATTCTGTTTTTTCCTGTTTGTCTTATAGTCTAAATGTCTCAGGAGGACCCACATGGAAAGCCTTTGATACAGCCTTACAACCAGAAGTCACTGTGACTGGAACATCCATCCTTGTACCATTTCACTAGAGTTAGAATTCTTCACAAAATAAAAGGTATAAACTAAAAGAGGGAAGCAGGACCAATGAATGTCTAGCCATATCTGTCACACACTTAATATTTGGTATGTGGAAGCTTTGATATCCAAACTGTGCCACAGAGAATCCTTACCCAGAGCTTTTAATCTGAAACAGAGGATTTTTACAGCTCTAAAAGCTTTGCTGTCTTCTTAGAGCTCCAAATAAATGCCAGGGTGATTCTTCTGACTCTTTCTGAATGGTAAAGACTGCAACTGGGGCTTTTGCAACATCTTTGCATTTCCAAGAGGTGAGGAAGGCGTAATGAATAGAAAGCAAGCTGGTGGATGGTGTGATAACCTTCATAAAGGAAAGGAGAGTTTTTTTGGTACTGTTTCTTCGTGTGAGGTTGATGGATATGGTGGAGATCTGATAAGTAGCGAGGAAGCTTCAGGAGTGGAACAACTACATGGACTTAGACCAGATCCATTAGTGTGAAAAGGTAAAATCTTTTCCCTGTCTCCCATCTTTCCCTTGACTCCTAATGCTCTGTATCCCATGCCTGTGCTGTGCTGCTCATTTCACCTAAGCAGATACATCGTAAATTCTTTTAATACAAAAATATATTCTTGTCTCAAAATGTGGGGATTTACAGAGATTAACACAGCTGAATTTCTCTTGAATTTGAATTCACAAAACCAAACAGAACCTGACTAGAAGAGTGTAGAGATCAAGCTCCTGTATAAAATAGCAAACAATATCCAAACAACATCCTCCATCTCTGAAGATTTTCACTGCTGATACACATATATACTGTTAAAAAAAGTTGATCACATCTGCTTTATGCTTTTACAACTTAAAGTACTTTTGCTATACCATTAGTCAGCCTTAATGTATAAATTTTCTTATATTTTTAAATGTCTTGAAAACTTACCCATATAGGGTTTTGTGCCAGCCATAGAAGAAGCTTTTTCTGAGCCTTTCACGATGGTTGCTACATTAAAGTCAGTGATATGAACATGTCCTGCAATTACACAAAGTAAAAACAGAAGTTAAAATATATATCATACAAGTATTCCTCACTTTATCTAACTTTTAAGTGATCATGAAAAGAAACTCAATTGGAAAGATATGTAACATTAATAAAAACTTAATATTAAGTGTTACTCTTAACTAGAAAAATCAAATGAAGCGCAGTGATGGAATACTCTCCTTGTATGGTTGCACCCACTACCAGTCTGCACTCCTGAGCTATTTTTGCTGATCACCCCTGAATCTTCTCATGCCATGGACAAAGTTGAGAAGAGGGCCCACTTCTCATGAAGTTTAGCAAGTCCGAGTGTAAGGTACTGCACCTGGATGGAGGCAATCTCAGATGTGAGCACACACTGGTAGATAACACACTGGGAGCAGCCCTGTGGGGAGGGACTTGGGGATGACAGCCTGGACATGCCACAGCAGTGTGCATTTGCAGCCCAGAAGGCAGATCCTGTCCTGGGCTGCATCAAATGAGGCACAGCCAGCAGGCTGAGGAGATGGTTTCTCCCCTCTCTACTCTGCCCTTGAGAGACCCCAGCTGGAGTGTGGTGAGACACTGGCAGAGGTTGCCCAGGGAGGCTGTGGATGGGACATCCCTGGCAGAGTTCGAGGCCAGCTTGGGATGCGCTCTGAGCCCCCCAGCCTGGTCTAATGTGTTCCTGCCTGCAGCAGGAGGGTTGGAACAAGATGACCTTGAAGGTCCCTTCCTACCATAACCATTCTGTTATTCTATGATTCTCTCTGTCTTCTCAGAACAGTGCGTAATATTCAGAACGCAGAATGTGAAGCTATTTGTGAAATTTGCCTCACCTCCAGCTACAGTCACCCCTCACATCTCAGATACTTGAGACACTGTCTACAAATGCATCCACTACAGGTTACCATCAGCCTGACTTTTTCTGAGTCTTCTCAGGGCAAAGAGGGTGGGGAGAAGAAAAATGGTATTTTTATGACAGAATAACTATAACATTAGATCCATAGTAGCAGAAGATGTATATGTAACGGGAGCAGATCCCAAATGATCACTCATTTGACAGCAGGTGGCAAGATGAAAAATAAGTGGCAGAAGTCAGCCTGAGAATGTGCTGCCTGACCAGCCAGACAGATGATTTAAACTGAACTAATGAGGCTAAATGGCACAAACCTTCTATTGTTTTTTTCCTGGGAGAGTTTATGATAAACATAGGTTCTAATTTTCCACCACTGTGAAGCAATAGTTGTTTATCCTTGTTTGTTGTAGGTAGGTAAACTGAATGGAAATCCAGCCTAAAAAATATGTAGGGTTTTAATTTGACAATCCTTCTGCTAGGTTTTGAATCTTTGCTCAAGGACTAATGTTGTGGAGTGATGCAGATACTATGTTATAGTATGTTATGATATCCTCTGTTACACTATGTATTCTCATATACACTATGTTATGATATCCTGTTATTACATCTGGGAATGCCCTGAAGGACAGGGGTAGGTACTCCCTTCCCCATCTTAGCTCTGCACTCAGATCAGGATTAATGTATCAAGTGTTGAGTTAGACCCCTGAGTGACAAAATTGTATGGGGTTTTTTATCAAGGTCTCAATCTTGTTCAATCCACAGAACGGGTCAGAGTTTAGGCATGATGCTGTTGTGAAGCGAGGGAGGTTTTTAATTATGTTTGCTGCCAAAGATGAAAAGTCTGTAACAAATGGATTTTACCCTAGTACCTGATGGAGGAAGAGCAGTCTCAACTGCTCCAACAATCTAACCTGGATCCTGCTCAAAGTCCACAAGAAATTTATCGACCAACCTCTAATAGTTCAGCTATGCATATGTGAACTGAAATTCTCAGAGGACCCTAATTTGGTCAGATCTGAGCTGATTTTGAAGGGGGAAAGGAAGAAGGTACTTCCTTCTGTTAAACTTAAAGCTGTTTCTCCAAATGGGAGACACAGTAAAAGTTTTCAATGAAATGGTTTGCCTGCTTTTCTGCACTTTTTTCAAAAAAACTGCTTGCATCTTATCGACACTTTTTTCCTAAGATGCCCAGGCCAGGAAGCTCCCTACACATGGCAGAGAAAAGCTGTGAGCCAATGAAAGTCATCCCTTTATAAGGGGTGGGAAGTGTTAGGCTGCCAAAACAAGAATTACTGTTCACAGTCCAGCTTAACATAACAATTCAAAGGTGCTGTCCTCCCTGGTGGCTGGAGTGTAGCATATTTGCAGTTTATTTCTGCCATCATAAAGCACTGTGGCAAAAGCTTTCTTGAAAATGATAACTGAAAAATAAAGCCACCTCATGGCAGTAGTTTAAAGCAATTCTATGTACACTGTTGAATGAAACGTTGCGAGGATCTTGGTAGATCTGAAAAGTCTAAAGCCTAAAAATTTCTCCTTTTTTGACAGAAAATAGAAATAGAAATAGAAATAGAAATAGAAATATATAGTTCTGCCACTTAAATGACAGCATTGTAAGTGATGCTCCATTAGAGTGCCAGTATGACTGCCCATTGCAAAACACCTGTTGCATTCAGACTGACCCTAACAGGTGATTTGCAATGAAAATTTCCTCTCCTGCAGTGCATCGTTTTCTCTCCCTTTTATTAGATTTCTTTTAATTTAACAAAACCAAAATAGCACATGTGAAATGTTGTATGTGTTGTGGGGTTTTTTGTTAAAAATGCCTTTCTGGAAGGATTGTGAAGGTAAGTTCTGCATAGCTCCTCTGCATCCTGCTGGCTGTACAACAGACAGCTCCTGTACATGATGTAGGGCACCGTTTGCTGCTGAAAAGCCGCCCCTTGGCTTTTCCCCATCACTGGGCCGCTCCACAACCCTTAAATTGTCTGCAGGCTGCCTTTGTCTGGTGCTCGAGGGGCTGCTAATTGGTGCTGGTAGTCCCGAGAGGGAGAGCGCTCCTCGTCTTTTGCCTCTGTCCTTGTTGGGGTTGTTAACCTGGGGTCCTGAGCTAGCCAGAATCGGACCCCGGGCTCCCCCGGAAGGGAAAACACCCCGACATGCTGGAGTGAAAGGAAGGTGTTCTGCAGGCAGGGGAGGTGCCTGGTGAGAGCTGGAGGCATGGAGAGGGGCTTTGTGTGGGACAGGGGCAGAGCAGGGGTGAGCCCTGTGTGCCTGTGGTCAATGAAGGACGGCTGGAGAGGTATTGAGGTGGAGCTCTGCCGGCCTTTGTGTACCACTGGGTGATTTCAACACTTGTAAACCTTGACTTGGAGGGGTGGGAGGGTTGCTTTTGGGGTGGTTTTGGTTTTATTTTTTTGTTCGTTTGGAGTTTGTGGGTTTTTTGGGGGGGGTTAGTGGGAGGATTTTTTGGTTTTGTTTAGTTGGGTTTTTTGTTTGTTTGGGTTGTGTTGTGGTTGGGTTTTTTCAGTTTTTTGGGGGATTTGGTTTTTTTTTGTTTTTTGTTTTTTTTTTTGTTGTTTTGTTTTGGTTTTTGTTTTTTTAGGTTTTTCATTCCTGGCATAAATATTTCAAGAGACAATTAGACCCAGCTCTCTATAGGAGTCTTTCTAACCCACCTGTAAGACAAGTTTTTACTACAACTCTTGCACATAGGAAAAGGGAAGGTTGCTATTGCTGCAGTGAATGTGCTGGGATTCCACCTGCCTCATGCTGTTTGCAAAATTTCTGTTTGTGGGAACTTCTTCTCTTCTGAGCTTCACACCTTGTAGTTGATCTCCCTTTCTGGGTATAATTTAAATGTCCAAACCATGTCTGTACCTTGGTATAATAATGAACTAAACAGAATGTCAGCGTCACTTGGATTTAGCTCTTATGAACAATGAAGCATAGCAGTGCACAACAGATTAAGCAGACCTAACTAAATTCAGGCTAGTCCAGGGAAAATGCTCATTGCAAAATCCTTGGAGCTGTGTGACCCCATATACAATAAGATTATTGTAGAGAGAAGGGAAGAAAAAGCAAATGAACACATTCCTTTGACTCTCTGCAGAGTGGCTTTTTCAAACTCAGATGCAGATCTCAGACTGCAGGTTTCACATACACCAACACATACATTTGAAGAAGAAAGTATGTACGTGGAAATTGTTTCAGAATTACTTCAGTCAGCTTTTAGTTAAGGCTCTAACTACCCACAGAACAGTATATTACTTTGCAAATCTTTATGCGATGTGACTTTTATGTCTCACTTTTCAACATGGCCTGAAATTGCAGTGTCTGAGGTAAACAGCAAATGGTCTGTGTTTGGATTTAATTTTTGAGCAAATCATAATGACAATTAGACCAAGTCCTGAAAGTTGGCTGAGGTTTGCTGACTAACATTCAGCAGAGGAAAATATGCATGACTTCAAACCTCATTGAATTTCTCAGTCTGAAACCAAAGGGGTGAATGTGATGTCAGAGAGAAGAAATATTTATACTGCAGTCAATGCCATCAACTCAGCAGCACCAGAGCTGATTGTAAATCTCAGAATAGTAACATTTTGAAGTATAGTCAAATCTGATTTTCTCTGAGAAAGTCAAACCCTATGAAGAATTTTAAAAGCCTCTCTGTGTTTGTATGTACTATGTATGAGAGCCTAAGCTTGTACCCACCTGAACTTGGCATGACTTGGCAGTCTGACACTTACCACTAGGGAAATTGGTAGAAATTGCATCCCTGTAGATGGGTTCAGCAAAGCTGTGCACTTCGAAAAGTTAGGCTGTTGAATGGCCATGTAGGCCTGCAAAAGTTTTAGATACACTTTCAAAGTCTAGATAATTTCAAAATCTAGACATCTTCAGGTCAGTGAATTATGCTGGAACCTTTTGTCTCATTAATCAGCATTGGAGGATTAAACAAGATAGAGTCCCAGCAAATTGCCTCACAGACATCAGTATATAGCTATAATATTGTCCATTCTGGTATTCAGAAGTTAATATTGAGATTCCAATAATTTATTTTTGGGTAGGGTTTCTAATCCATTTTTGATTTTAATGCCAAGATTGCTCATTGGCTACATTTTTCAATTTTGCTGAGAGTTCCCAAATGAGAGCTGAAATGTGTTCAAGGAAATAGAGTTTTAAAGAAAGCTTTGATGACCACAAACCAGTATAATAATACATAATAAATGAATTCCAGCTTCAATTATTTTGTTCACTCATAAGTTAAATGATTTTACTGAGTAAAATACAAAAATCCATCTAAGAAACCCCCAAAACCCAATAACATGTAAATAGCCCTGTTAAGTCTAAGAGTGAAATATTAGATCTGTGATTTCAGTATGGAGAGCCATCAGGAGTCAGTTTCAAAATTAGAAATAACAATCATTTGGTGAAATTAGCAAATAGGTCCTTCAAAATTAACAACTAGGTAGTGAGTCTTCATATAATCTGTATTTAGGCTAAGGATCCTAAAACAAGATGTTAAGGATGATACAAGTTCTCTTCACTCAAGGAAGCACGAGAAAAGGTCTTGGAAAAGGTCACTGAAAGTTGTTAAATATGTGGAAACCATGAGCCAGGAAATGCTTTGGTCACAAGAAGCTGGAGGTTGGGTGAGTACATGGGGAAAGTCCCAAAAACCTAATTTTTTTTAATATTCTGCTCTGACATTCACTTTTTGGAGACTCCTGGAGATAAGAAACTCAGTTAGATGAGTTGTTGATCCACTGTGGTTGCTCTTCTGCCCTGAAATGGAAAGCCTGGATATCTGTAACTCTATCTATGGCAAGAGAGAGAGGGGGAAAACATCTCCCCAGTAGGGAGACTTTAAAAGACCTGAGGGTCTTCTACTGACAGGAGGGTGCTGGAGGAGTTTTGTGATTATAAATTATTATTCATCAAATCCTGGAATTCTAGATGTTCAGAGTTTTTTTGAAAGAAGAACATTTTGAAACATATTAAAGGAAACACTTTCTTTCTTGAAGAGTGGTAAACTTCTACAATTTGTTGCTCCAGGAGGTTGTGGGGGCCAATATCGGCTGCAGCTTCAAGGAGGCAGCAAACAAAGTTGTTAACAAGACTTTCTTCAAATGGAAGTCTTCTTCCTTCATATTCTAAATGGAATATGCAAAGGTGCTCTAACATCTTACCACAAAAAATTGTGGGTGATAGGCAGCACTGAAGCATCTGATGGCAAAGAAGCAAAAGACATGTTCCACAAATAATGTTTCCTCTTGTCACCTGTTGCAACAATATGTTGGCCAAGGTTTTGGACCTGACCTAGCAAGGTCAGGAAACCTCAGTAAACCTCAGTAAACCAAGCAGGGATCTTGCTGCATCTCATGAAACACTGTGGTGGAAAACTTGCCTGAGAGGAATTCAAACCCTTGCAGGTTTTTTGTGTGCAGATTGTAATGATGTTGTGGTCACTTAGTACAACACTAAGCCTGGATGCAAAAGTAGAGCTTGTAATTTCTGCAGAACCACCAGAAATATTAATTTCAGTGGTGCTACCAAATAGCTGTAGAAATAATGTTATCATCTCTTAAAAAGTCCATTTACTTATCTGTTTGCCGCTGCTTGTTTTTCTGCATTTAAGAAATTCTATGTGTCTTTGACATCATAGTTAATAGATTATTCTAACTTTTAAAGATATCTTTAATTTCTTTGGTATTTAGAAAAAAATACAACATGGACCAGACTTAGTAGATTTCAAATCTAAATGCTGTCACTTCAATTATATTGTTCTAAACTGTTAAAATGAAAGGAATAGAAAAGGAACCGTTATTCTGTCATTGAGAGAACTCTAAAATGCTTTTCTCTGTACAATGCAATTGTAATAGCTCTCCTGAAACACTAGGTGGTCGCTTCAGCTGTCACTGGAATAGTTCTGTTTCAGATACATGTTAGCAGAACAGAGAACTACTACTAAATTTAGAGATTAGTGTTAGTCATAAGAGGAAAATCTTCCTGGGAAAGCTGAGAAAGTAACATTGAAAAAAGGAGCTTTATTGATTGAATTAATTTCCTTAGAGGGTCTGATTCTGGTTCAGAGAATGAATCCTGAAACTGTCCCTACTTTCTCTCCTCAGAGATGGGATATGTATTCTCTCCAGGAGACCATGCAATCGTCCTCTGATATGGGCTGAACACTGTTTTTAACAGCTGGTCATCCCATTCTCATGTATCACTATGCTTTTCAGGGTCATCAAACATTTATTTCCACTGGTGTGTCAGAACATATGATTAGCAGTGCTGAGATGTTTCTTTGATGAAAAGCATATGGAAAAATTCAGACTTCCTCTGCCAGAATGATTTTGAATATGTTGTATATGTCTTTGTGTTGGTTCCTTTTTCTTTTTTAATTTGTAAATTAGATTGATCAGTTTTCAGAAAAATCTGTTTTCATTACTTCTGTATTCCTATGGTATGTTCCCTAAGCCTGAGGTATGTTCCCTAAGCCATACAGATAAATTACAGTGAAACTAGTTTTACTGACCACAAATATCTATAATTTGTATTCTTGGTATATTTTACAAAATTTAGTCAATTTAACTGCTTGAAGATGTAAGGCAATGTGAATGATGCAACACTAAAATTTTTATTTCAGCTGGAATAGGTTTCTTCAGTGAGGCCAAAGAAATCTAAGTCACTGAGACAAAGTCTCAGTCAGAAATGTTGTGCATATCCAATTACATAATACTTTGTGTAAGCATAACTTGTTTAATGAACTGTAAGAAAGACCTAGTGGTAAAGTCAAGCATATAGGAAACTGTTGTGCCATCTTAGAAGCCACAGGCTAAAATAAAGTTCCTTCCTGTACACCTGGTTAGGCTCATATTAGGTGAATTTGTTATGCTTACTCTGCAGCCAAATATATTTGTGATACATATATTCAGCACATTTTTCCATTAAGTGAAATCTGATTATTTTGTTAAAATGATGTTACTATGTTGCAGCTTAATCAGAGCTGTTAGGGACTTCAAGAATAGCTTTCTTCTTCTGAAAGAACTTTACTTCTGTAAGGTAAGCCTGAGGTAATTAGCATGGGACAGACACTTTTCCTGCTGATATGACCACATTTAGTGAGTTTAAGTGTACAGACCCTTTACAAGCTTCAGGGAATTCCTTCCCCCAGCCACATGACAAGTCTTTGTACCTGTTTGAACCCATGAATTGATAGCTTCTGCTGACCCAGATTTGTGTGCTTGTCTGGAGAAGTCTGTTGTTTCACCACTCGTCTGCAGGTGTGCTGTGAGGGAGCAGTATTCTGCTGCTTTGCAAAAAAGAAGCCATTCACCCCAAAATTTCCAAGCTCCCTACAGATAACTTTGTTACTGAGTAGTTTATAATCACAAAAAAACCCCTTCATTTTGCATTGTAGTGCTCACTCTGGTGTAGGTTTTTCTTTGTGATGTGGAGTCTTCATAGGAAAGCTCTCACAAGAGGCTGGTTACGTGCACTAATTGACCTTGGTGAGGGGCAAGGAGGGATAAAGGTTGCTGTGCTTCAAAGGCTGTCAATCAGAGATTTAACACAGTCATACTCATTTTGTGTTGCTGTTGACATCTTTAATTCACCAGGACTTAAAGGCAAGATATTTCTATTTCATGCTTGTTTTCTGATACTAGAGTATTGGGAACATTAACACTTAGGGGTCTGAAGCATTAAATTGCTAAAGTTCTAGATGGTTTAAAACTCCCACTATTACTTAGCTTTATTAGCTTTCATGTTCCCGGGAACAAACATCATCTATGCAGAATGTTACCTCTTTAATCAACTTTAACTTGCATACCCAGCAGCTCTGCAATGGATTTTGAAACATAATGCCATCATTGGCATAATTTCAATGTTATAGCTTCTCAGAGATTATCTGTTTTTAATCAGTTTTGAAAGTAAACAAAGCACAAGACTTTACTACAGTACCAAGTACATATCTCCTTTTTCCAGTTAGGCTTTTTCCTCTATGTATTTCTATTCTAACTGATACCAGGTTAATGCCCTCTTTACCTATATTTCTCATGTTTTCCCTATTAACCATTGCAAGAACATACATTTCATTTTAGCTAAATACTTCTTGGAGAGCGTATATGTTTATATTTAAGTTTAAAGAAATCAGCTGCTTTTTTTCATACCATGTATTTTATCTTTAAGAACACAGAATTAGTAGTAAAAGCTCAAGGCTGTTTATTGTTGTCCACTCTTTTTTATGCTATTTAAGCCAGAACTACGTGTAGGGACACAAACTTTGCAATCAAATTTCCAAAATCTCTACCTAGATTTTAAAGAGTTTATTTTAGATATTATTTAATAATTTGCTGTGGAATTTCTTAGCCCCGCAGAAGTTCTAAAAGAGAAAATAAAGTGTTTGGTACTGTTCTATTGATAGGCACCTAAAAAGCAGTTATATTGATACACAGAATCCTGTTAAAAAATTACTGACTTCTTTTTATCAAGTGTCCCCTGCTGATCTCAGTCCATATTAAATTCCTTTATATTCAGACCTTGAACACTTCTGATCCGCACATTTATTTGGCAATAGGAGGGAAAACTACAAAATCCACAAGGTGTTCTGAGGGAGCTTTCTGAGAAAGCCCAGATTTGGGTAGGAATTCAACATTGGAGGTTGATTTACAAAGCATATCATAAGAATGCCACTGAGATCTCAGGAATTTGAGATTCTGGGAGAAAGCAATACTCACCATGTTCATCCAGTAGTATGTTGTCAGGTTTGATGTCCCTGGAAAATAAGGAAAGGAAAACATTACATTTTGTACCCAAAGGACATCTGCAATTTTAAAGTCTTCCCCATTTGTGTATGAGTACTAAGTCACTTAAATCATTACAAAACCCAAAGAAAACTATATAATACATAAAGGCAAATGATTTTTATCAACATATTTTTGCTGCCTTGAGAAAACATGCATACTAAAGAGGCTCTTCGGGTTTCCATTTATTGTGGTTTTGTTTGCATATGGTTAGCATTGACATGGGTCTGGTTTTCAAGATTATGTGCTTTATTCTTTATAGTGGCTGTAAAAATGAGAAGGCAGATTTGCTTCTAGGAGGTGCCTGATTGCTTCAGGGACTCCACATTTGACAGAAATAATTTAATTGGAAACATAGGTGGTTTACCCTGTCTGCCAGACCCTGCTAATCTGCTATGCATGGTCTCTCACATACGGCAGAGTCCTGTCATCTGTCTTGTGCTAATTGGGTATGTCCAGCAGCTCTGCTTTCACTCCAAATCTCCACTTGGATGTCTGTAGCCAAGTACCATGCTAGGGAAAGGAGCAGGGATAAGGGAAAGTGGAGATTATGACAGGTTGAAGCATCAGTTCAACTCTGTCATTTTTGGCACAAGAGAACAATATTGCCCTAGAGAGTTGTACTTTCAGGATTATTTTCCATTGACCTAAGTTCATGCTGCTGTGAGGAGGGATGGAAACAACTTTTCCCCACCTCTGTCAGGCATTCCCACCCTCTTTCTTGGTCCAGAATTATTGCCCTTGGTGTGGACCTGTTTGGGTCCATAAACAGAAGATTTTTCTGTTTAAAGAAGATCTAGAAGATTTCTCTCTGCTGGCTGTGCCAGGGCCTTTTTGGGTCACCCTGCAGCTTGGTGAGTGTGATGTGACACTGTTGTGTGACACTTCCTTGTCACCAGCTGCTGGCACTCCATACAGTTTTGAAACTCTTTGCTCCTGGTGAGGCATTGCCAGAGTGGTAGAGGCATCTGACTACCCTGAGCAACAGTTTTGGCCCTTGGGCTGAACATTCCACTTTTAAATGTCTGCAAATGAACTTCAAACACCCCCGCCTCTATAATCTCTTTTAGATAAGAGATGGTTTGATTATTCAAATTTAAACATTTCCTAGGAAAGATTTTTCACTATGTGCCCATAAATGGAATAATCAAAAAAGTGAAGTGTTGTAAAAGGAAAAAGAATATTTTTTTCCAAATTTAAAGACTTCTAAAGTAAACATTATAAAGGAATAAGATAGCAATAGCAATTATGTTTATTGCTTGCATGATATGAGCTCAGTCATTTCCTGAATTTCACATCTTTATTGACAGAAGAAGGAAACCTACACTTTCCTTAGCATTTTGCTTTCCACACTTTGTAGTCCTTGCTGAGAATCATATGAAATTATGAAGTATCCTAAGATTATTTTTATAATTTGTATAGTGGTATCTGAGCAAACACAGGATTAGTTTGAATAATTTTCTGCAAATTTGGAAATAATGGAAAATGCATATTTATATATATCATATATATGCATATATCTGTAAAAGGAACGGGATCTCATAATGAATAACTATCTGAAATGGAAAGTTAAAGTTATACCAATATTTCAGTGTGAAATACTTTTTTCTGCACAACTTACAGGCTACCTATAACTGTCTGATTCAGCAGAAGTTCTAGTTATTTAAAAATGTAATAAAAGGAACATCTGTCCTAGAGCCTACTTCACCCAAAATCTTCCAGACTCTGAGTTCTGTCTTTCCTGTCCCCTGTAATCACTTGGTATATAATTTATCACACTATAATCTTTCCTTCGCTGATTTCATATGGGTGAAGATGTGAGACAAATTGTAGGAATAAATATATTTGTTTATATTATGAAACATGGTTGTGTTTTGTTTGAATTTGGAATTTTGTATTTTGTTGAATTTGGTTGAATTAGCATGGGAGATTCTATGCAATTCTAAATGTAATGTTATATTTAATCTCTCAACTGATGAGACAGTTCTTGAGCAGTTCATACTGCTCTTATGGTTTCTATATTTGATAGTGACAATATTGTCTTTGATTTCTGATAACTGTTTTGTGATAAGAGTTGGAATTGTGATTGTTGAATAGTCTTTGCGATTGATTCATTACTATAAAATACAGCAATAACTTTCCATGGAAGTAAGTAAGTAAGTAATAGTTTTGACAGCTAAATTAAATATTTTAACTTTGTCTTCACAAATTTTAACAATCACAAACTGACTCCACACTTCTCACGTGGATAAAAATATTGGGGGTCATAGACAGGTATATTTGGGTCTTTTTCTGGCTTCCTAAAATCAGTGATACATTCAACAGCATTCCAAACTCTTTTCCCCAGTTTAAGAAAATTAAGAATTAGATATACAGTCATTAGCACTTCACCAAGAATAAAACTGATCAAAAGGAGAAATTCATCTTTATGAGCTACATGTTATACACATGCCATGTGTATAACAATACAGCACCCAGGGATTGCTCATTAGAAGACAGTGCCTTTTCTATCTTTTTTTAAAGAAGATCAGTTCAGGCAATTTGAATATCTGCTATGATATTGCATCATTAAACAGACTATATACTTTTATAGCCACCAGAAAAGACATTGACAAATCCACTTGACAACTGTATGTATCATCAGATATATTCTGCATTCAGTTTGTGTCTTTAATGTTCAAAAAGTTGAGCGTTAAAATGAGATCTGTGCTTATCTTTCCATGACTAATTCAGGCAGTGTCTGATATTTGATACAGACGTGCAGGAATTGTGAAGCCTTTCCCACCTAAGGGCTGTTCTTCACTGCTGGCTTTGCTCATTTTGCTCCAAGGCAGGATGCAGCTGGAGGCAGGCACCCCAGGACGAATGGCCTTGCACCCAGCAGAGCAGCCCCTCAGTCCCCGAGGCAACCTGATGGACTCATAACCCTGCCTCAGACCATTTTTAAAAAATTGCCTCAGGCAATTTTAAACTGCTTTTTCAGCAAGGGAAAATCGTGGGCTGTGTTAAGCCCAAGTTTATTCAGTAAGACACTGCTGCTCTGGGGTCACGTGCCTGGAGACGCGCGAGGTGCACGGATTCACCTGGCAGGCGAGGAGGACAAGCCCAGGGTCACCGTGCAGAGTGTGCCTTCCAGCAGCTCTGCTGCCTGGCTGTGCCCACGTTACAGCTCTGGTCTCCAGAGGCAGCTTGTTGAAAGCTCTACAGACTGCAGGGAGCAAGGGCACTGCTCTGCCCTTGCTCTGACCGCTGCCAGCCAAGGGAAGGGCACAGAGGGTCCAGTGAGGTTGAGGGGAAGATTTGGCAGGCCCAGGTGCATTGCAATTTACTGGATTTATTTACAACTGAGGGCTGCTGGAGTCTCTTATATTTAGTTCCTCTAGATAAATACTCTAATTAAATTCACGAAACCACTGTTTTGGTGAATTTAAAAGATGAATCCTCTTTAGCTAAGCAGTTCAAATTAAAAAAATACTATGTAAGTGAAATTCTGGTTTGATCATACGTCAATTTTTCTGAAAAAATTTTCCATTAACAAGATGTTTAAACAGCAGGATGTGAAATGCAGCACCTTAACTTCAGGGTTTTCCTGTTATACATATCCTTAGTTAAGAGAATTAATTGGAACACTCACTTCATAACCCAAGTACTTTGAACCAGCTCAAAAGAGAAATTGAAGGACCTTTGCAAGGATTATACTCACCATGGTTTGGATTCAAACATGCCCTGAGCATCTCTCTGACCATTCATCAAGCAATTACCAGCAGAGCTATGGAAGCATCCTTGATACTGATTTAATAAATATGACTTTGTCAGTCTGTACAGTACTCCAACTGTTTTTGTATGCAGAAATATTGGGGTCACATAGAAATGAGAGTAGAGAAACCTTCAAAGTCTTTTTCTTGGTGACAGGACAAGACATAACTAACATAAAAGCTGGCTTAAGAAACTCAAAGGTTCGAACAACTGAGAAAAAGAATGAAAAATCCCATAATTTAATTTGTTGATATTGCCGTGATATTGCCAATATTGCCACTCATTGATATTGCCCATGAAACCATTTCTAGATTTCTTCAATTGCCTTAGCTACAAATATCAAAATTAAGCTGTCTGAAGTGTGAAAGTTGAGTAAGAAGATACTGCATGTAATTTCCAAATAGGAAAGAATAATTAATGAACTACTTGTATGTTTTGTAATATCTAGGCTGTGTGTGCATCCTGTGTGCTTGAAGATTTTCTCTCTGCCTGGAGTAAAACCATGCATGTGGCTCAACTCATGCTCACTGCATATATCAGTCAGAGTGTCCTCCCTGGAAAGGCTTACAATGGTTATCAAGGACTTAGGTTCAAGAATCTGCAGGTTTAATTACCTTTTTCATCACTTTCTTTCTGATATTATTAAGTGAAGTAGGAGCAGGTTTCTAAATCAAGAGGTGGAGAAGTCATGTTTCAAGACCTGACTGGATAAATCCCAAATAACCTGTTCTGATCTGAAGGCTGACCCTGCTTTGGGAAGATCATTATACTGGAGGTCCATTCCACCCCAAATAAGTTTGAATCTATGAAAAATAATGCCACCGAGTTCAAAGACTGTCTTACTTCCCCTCCTTTTGACTGCAAGGAAATTCATGAAAGATTGAAGAAACCAGTGAGAGAACTGTATGTATGAAATTTAGTGAGTCTTTGATATAGTCTATTGCAGTTGGCAGCTAGTGAGAGCTTTCACCTCTTAAATTCTGTCATGGGACTTGAATGCTCATGAAGAAAATAGTAGGAATAAATAGCCTATCTTCATGCTGAAATGAGGTTAAAATTGAAATGCCTTGCAATTCAGCACTGGAGAGGTGTAACACTATTTATTAGCTATGTAAGTGATAAAAGAATGAGGATTATATAATCTAAAGAAGACTCTGAGAAATCTCAGTGGGAATGACCAAATCTAGATGACTGTAATGCCAATGTTGGAGAAAATGACAAGAATTTTATATATGTATGTATGTATGTATGTATGTATGTATGTAAATATATGTGTATGTATGTATGTATGTCTATGTATATATGTATATACATCAAAAGGGGAGAATCTGAATTGCTCACCTGGATTAATGACCATAAATAACCTTCCAGAGGTCACACTTTTGTGTCTCTTATTAGATTAAATAATTCTAAAACAATGACAGAAACATGTGATGATGCCACTTGCTCTAAAGCTTGAAATTCAGTATAATCTCAAAAAAAGTTTCATCAGGACTTCATATCTTTTTGTCTCTATGATTACTGGCTGGACTTGAAACATCCAGCTACAAAAGAAAAGAGTATTTCTGATTAATTCAACCATGAATTGCCCAGTTTTCTCAAGAAAATATTGGTGGCTGGTTCATTAGCTACAACTTCACATTGCTGACAACTGATTTTAGTAGGTTACAGAAAATTATTGAAAAAAGGTGCTATGAAGTAATTTAAAATAATGTAGGTCCTTTTGGTTGTGTAATTTCCTAGGGTCTGTAAGAAAACAGTCAGGAAAGATCTAAGGCTAAACAAAAATTCCTTGTGAATAAAGAACAAATAGATTAGATTCCTTAGTTAACAGCAGAGACCTGTGAAACGTGATGAGAAAAATAACAGTATCTACATAGTCAAAAAATCTTCTCTATTTAATTTTGGAACATGAATGTAGATTCATATTCCATATAACCAAAATAAGCTAAACAGCATTTTATTTATACAACGGAGAATTAAACTCAGGTTGATTGCTATAAGACATAATTTCATAAAAATGCTTCTGTGGCTTAAGCAAAGATTTAGCAATTGATGTGAATAACAGAACTCCCAGTTAGAGTAACTCCAGCTAAGATTAGTTTAATTGATCAAGGAAAGCACTTCTACAGCAAATACAGACACTATCTATTCTTGAAGCACACCCATAATAACAGACACAAGATCTGTGCTTTTCCTTAAACCTGTGAGTATTGAAAAACTGTCCATCTGTTTTAGCCTGTCTTTCAATTTTGCTGCAAACTTATACACGCCACAGACTTCATTTCTGCCATGTTTAATTTTGTGATTTTTTGCTTTTGGCTACATTTTCTCCTTATATCAAAAGATTTCAAATGTTTCAAACACAGGGACAGCTGTTCTTTGCCAGTCCAAACAGTTTTTTAATATTATCAGTATATGAAATATTTCCACTTATAATAGCTCTGTATAGGTCTGAATTCACAGGTGTAATAACCCCTAACCCTTAATTTCGTATCAGCCAAAACTCAAAGTCCATTATTTCAGATTTTTGTCTGATATGTTTAATTCTTTGTCTTGCTGGCTCAGACCAGGATCTAATATATTATCACATTTTCATTCTCTTGAGCTTCTAAACTGTGTCAGCACCATATATGAGCATTCCAGTTGATAGCATTTATGCCCACATGACTTATTTCTACTTTTTAATGATGATTGATTTCCTCAAAAGTAGTACCACTGAGGTTTCAACTTTCATTAACCCAAGACAAGTTAAAGAGAAACTACAGTTCTGTTCAAACTGATGAAACGAAGCTTTAGATTTTTAAAAGTAGGCTCTGCCTGATTTTTTTGACTTGACGGAAGACACATACTTTCACTCAAAGGACAGAATCTAGCATATAAAAGGAGGATGAGTTGCAATGAGGGAGTTCAGACTGGATATAAAAAAACCTTCCACCATGACAACAGAGAGCAGAACAGGATTCCCAGAGGGGTTGTATGGTCACCATCCCTGGTATTTTTCAAGACATAAACCACTGAGAAGACTGGTCTGGTCTGATCATGCTTTAATCAGAAGGTTGGACTGGAGACCTCCAGGTTCACGTTCCTTCCTACCTGAATTTTGCCTATGATGACTTATGTGTGGACAAGTTCTGCAGGAAGAAAAGGGGCCTTTCTCCACCCATCAAGTCAGAGCAACTTCCTACAAATGACACCCAGCACTGGAGCCCATAGATAGCCTCCTCCAGGGCGGTGCTGATGCCTAGAGCCCGTGGACATCAAAACTCCATGGTCAAAAGATATGTTTGTCTCAGCCTGGGTGTAGTAACCCAAAATTTACATGTGAATCACTGAAAATTCATTGGCTGACTGTGAAGGCATCTCTTGTCCTTGAAGAACACTAAGGGGTTTTTCTTAAAGATAATTTCAACACATCCACAGAGAAATTAAATTATATGGATTTTGCATTTTCGTAAGGATGTAAAAGAAGCAGGATTCATACAAAGGCCCTTGAGGTCAGTAGAATTATTACACTGGCTTCAGTTGACACGTTTCAACTCTAATAAAGGTTTTCTAGTACATTTTTCTTGTTAGTGCTAACAACTCAACTCTTTTGCAGGATAAACGTTAAAATATTGAGTTAAAATTTTTTCTTAATCATGCCATTCATGCCTAGTGATAACTTTTTTTCCTTACATAGAAATAGGCATTAAGATTAATACTGGGTGCACAGCAGTTCTCAACAGCCATAAAAAGAGTTGGGAAATGTAAGGTTCAGCTATAGAATATTTGAGTTCACATGAGATATCACTGGATCAAAGCAATGATATGAACCATATAATGTATGATAAAAGGTTTTCTCCTGGTTATGGAAAGAAATGTAAACAAATTCTGATTTTCACAGAGAGGGAACTTATTTCCTTCCTACTTCTTATTACACTCACAAATAATACAAATGTCCAAGGCAAGTAGTTCATAAAGAAATGACTGCATTTTCTTTAGCTGAATTTATTGACGCTTTGGATAAAAGAAAAGTCAATATATATTAGCTACTGTACAGCCAAGATATTAATTTTTCCAAACATGTTTGTCTTCTGTGAGGGTGGCACAGAAATGAGGTAGCTTCCAGAGCTGAACTGTGCAGGGCACCTACCAGGAAGACTTGCTCAGGAAATAGCCTTAATTAAGTGTGCTGCATCTTCTCTTCCTTTTTTCAACACCTCATCACGCATTTCTTTTTTTTGTTTTTCTGTTCCTGACCAACATTGTTCCTAGTTTCCAGAACTGCTCAATGGTTTTAAAAGCAAGATCACAGTAAGGATCTCAGAGTTCTTTACTTGATTTACAATTAGATGAATGGAAACAAAAGTCTTTGACAGCTCCAGACCTCTGATTGCCTGTTCACACACCACTTACTTAGTTCTCAGCAGTAATTGCTGCCACTTACTGTCCTTTCATAAAAAACATCTTCAGAGCCTTCTGTTCCTGCTCAAATGAATGTTGTGACATTATATGATCCTGTGCATCACTGTAATTTTGAAATTTAAACAATTCAGTAAAACTGAAAATAAGCGAAGATGAGGTTTGCAGGATTATTCTCTGCAATTCCCACTTCTGAGCTTTAATGCAGAAAAAAACCCATATCCACTTCCAAATACTTGTCTGGTAGCAAGCATCCAGATGCTCCTGATCAAATTCCCATCATCCAGTCCATGATCACATTTTGGAGCTTTTTGTTTCTGTGGAACAGTCTGTGTAGCAAGCCCATTTTCTAGTCTATGACACATATAACTGCTGTAATAATTTTGACAAGTGAAAAAGCTCTCACCCATGAAGGCCTCTAGAGGCCCTACCTCTCCCTGTTTTAAAGAATATCTGGACACCTGGCTCAAGGCTTGGCATTGTAGAGACAGTTATATAGAATCAAGTTACTGTGATGCTGAGTTGTGTGGTGCCTGGAGTTCCTTTGTAGTTTAGTGCTACTTTTTACCAGGTGTCCATGACAATGTTGGATTTTCTTAACACTTGTCCTAGCCAATTTTATTTAGCTCTGAAAATAAAGCTGCCAAAGAAGATATCAAAACACGTTTATTTACAAATGCCTTATCTGGAACAAGCTTGTTATTTTCCAATTTTATCCCCATGTGGAAATATACAAATATGAAAACATCTTCAATTCTTTCCTTGTAGCAATAGGTGGCAGTAATGATATCTACATTTGTCTGGATGGCCAGTGGGCTTTGGAAACATTATATTTGACAGTTTTAACTTGGATAAATAGTCGTAGTAAATATTGTTATCCCAGGCTGAAGGAAATTACCTTTTTAAAATAAAGGAATCCTACAGTTAACTTTTCAAATTTCTGGGCATATATAGCCAGATAATAAATAGTCTTCTTTGACTACATTCAACTTCTGAATTTGCACAGATGACAAATTAAAATAAAAATATTAAACACAGACTATTTCACTATATTGTTTTTAATGAATAACCTAAATTGCTTTACCACAGAATAACAAGAAAAATAGGCAAAGATTCTTAAATGTTATAAAAGCTAGAAAGATTTGCCCAAAGGGGTCTGTGAATCTGTACTTTGTCTCCTCTGTGCTGCATTGTATGATCTCTCAGAAAAAGGGATTGGAAAGTACCACTGCAGCCTTATAAACTGACATTTTATATAACAAAGCCCAGGCTATATCATACAGGAATTTTCTTCCTGACACAATGGTTCTTTTTCAACTAAGCATTTACAAGCATAAGCAACCTGCAGGCAATCTAATGGTTAGTTTTCATTTTGCCTGAAGGACTTAAAGTATGGACAGATGTGACACTTTCTTTGCTAGAACTGTTTTCTAGAGTTAATGTTACACAGGTACAGGTCTTGGAATTACACACAGAGCTGAAGGAAACCTGGGACAACTGTCAACACTGGTGATGCCAAGCATCTCTGCATTTCAAACAAAAAGCTTCTTCAGCCAAATGCTGCTTCAGATCACGTGGAGGAGTCGTGCAAAATCACCACAGAGAGCTAATTTTTGATAATCTCACAGCTGATGACTCTAATCTTTTCTGTGTTGAAGAGTCAAGTTTTATGAGACCTTGTGTGTGTGCAAGTACAAGGGTCAAACCACTCCATGTGAATCAGCTGTCAAGAGCAGGTGACACCTCTGGTAACCATGGGAAGGGCACGACTTATTAGGCATTAACTGGAGTGTGGCATTTGGAAAGAATTATCTGGTACAGCAGGAAAGTGTATGCATTGCAATGGTGGTGCTTCTCTCCATGACCCTGTGTAGAGAGCTTTTGACTAGAAATAAGGGAGAATATACTTGGTGTGTACTCTGCCAGCAATTGCAAGACAATCAGTCTCCTTCCAGTAGAAAGCATAGGCCCTCTTCCAATTTTCACAGGCAGAAATCCATGTGTGAGAATAAATGAGAGAAGAAATTGATGACATTTGCCCTCTGCCTAAAGACAAATCAGGAGAGCATTGTTACTGATAAGCGTATTTGGCTTCATCTGTTGTAAAAAGCCAGCATCGTAAGTGTGGTGTTCTGTAATGACTGAAATTCATATAGCTGCTCCTTTGTTTTTCTCTGCATGAAATATGGAATAGATCCATTCAGATGTATTGCATCCCCAAAAGTTTGCTCAGCTTGTCAGGCAAATTCAAAAAGAAAATTAACAAAATTCCAAGCACACCTGTGTGCTTGTCAGCCACTGTTCATAGTGTAATTGCTGTATAATATCTAATATTTACCTTAAACCCTCTACCAACTTCTATACCTAAAAGTTAATGTGCCACCTGCTAGAAAAACAGTATCCACAATAATATTCACATTCTTTAAAAGCTGTTTTCTTCATCCGTACCATAGTGCACCCAATTACAGACATGGCTGGTAACTAAAGTGTGGTTAGGCGTGGTGCTCTTCATGTGCAGGGCAAGGAAAGAAACAGCAACTTCTGAAGGTTTCAGGCTTTCAGCAAGTGCCCAGGCTCAGTGCAGCAGTGAAACTTCCCAAAAATCACATCTTCTGCTGATCTGAGTTTCAGCAGCACAGTGCAGCAGGGAGAAGGGCTGCAGACCAGCAATCAGCAAACAACCTTGCGAGGCTGTGTCGTTCACTCTGATCTGAAGCCCCAAATCACCCTCACTGCTGACAGCATCTCCTGCTGCCTTGTGCCTGTGACATGGGTATGGCTATTTGGACCTTTATTCCTCAAACTGACCACCTTGCACCCCAAAATATACACAACCAGGACATATCACCAAGAGGATCATGAATGTGTTCCACAGACAAGTGAACTTTCATGTCCTTCACAGGCTTCCCCTTCTGGGTCATTTTATGAATTTAATGTATGCAAAAGTTTGCTGCAGTACACCAGGAAGAGAGGTGCAGTCTATTCTAGAAAAGAAAATTATATTTAATAAATTATTTAAAAAACTGACCTGCTACTACCTGAAATGTCAGTAGCATGTCCCATGACACTTTTCTATGTTAAACTTCACATATCTGAGTAAAAGCTGCTTGTAAGAATAATTTTGGGCACCTTTAAGAAGGAACATTTGCAAACAAACATACAGGGCAATAAATATGTGTATTACTGCATATGATGAGACATGACAGGCAACATTTGACAAAAACCCAACTCCTAGTTTACTACACCACCCTTCTAAGCAGTTTCACTATTATAGGAGAGGTCAACAACATATTGCTTGTTGCCTGAAACCAAGCAGCCGAATATTTTAACTCCCCTGGAAGAATCTGGATGAGGAACCAGGTATTGGCAGTACTGTTTGAGCCCACAGACTAATGCCAGTATCCTGGTTAGCTGGTTTTCTAGGCAAGGATACAGTAGGGTTGAAGGTGGATTTAGACTCTGTGCAGAGAAACTGCTGTTACAGTAACTACTTGCACTGAAATGATTATGAGGATTATTCTTGCTATTTTTTCCAGTGAAAATAGGTATGGGATTCTGATCTCAGGTTAAAATACTTGGATTAGGTTCTATTGTGAATTAGGCAACTATATATCCATTTATTGCCATTAGATGTATAAATGTCACAGTCATTAGAGTGCAGAAGCCTTTCATATGACTACCTATTTTTGTATGAACTGAAAGCTTTACAGATTCTTTTATCTTTATAGATTTGTTGGCTAGGTTGGCTTGTCTGGACAGACAACTAAAAAAGTATAGACTCCTTCATTTAAATCTGTGGACTAAGTTTCTCAAAACATAAGAAAAATCTTGCATGCTGTGTGAAATTATGAAGACAACTGGGGATGTTCTCAAGTCAAATTTATTGTAAGGTGTTATCACAGAAGTGCAGGCAGGTGTTTAAGCCTCTTGCAGGAGTCACGCTTCGGGCTCTCATTGTCTCGTTTGACGTCATCTCACACCATGAACAACGCAATCCTTCATACATGATTAATTGTGCTGTATTTAAAACACCTTGCACACTTACAAATTTTTTTAGTTGTTACCATCAAAAAAACCCATCCTTCTCATTTGCAGCATGAACCTTCTGAAGCTCTATACTGATTTTTGTCTGTGTAAGGCTTAGAGGGAGATTGTGGAAGGAGCCTTGGGGTCCCTTGCTTCCCTCCAAGGCAGCTGGATTTCACCAGCTCAGCTGTTTGTGGCATGCAGGGAACCTGTCAATACCACATAGTGGTACAACTTTTTGTTGTTTGTGTTCCACTGGAGCCACACTGGGGAGTTAACATCTTGTCTCACATAAGGAAACTTGTGACTGAGTGTTTCATAGGAGGGAACAGCAGGCAATGGCTGACCCCATTAACTGAAGAGTTACAGTGGCCTGATGTATGGGTTCAAAAATCTAGACAACTAAGGCTTAATAACTCCATTTCTCTGTAGCTGCAGATCTCATATGCTATTCCTTTTTGATACTGTCTCTTCCAAAAGCAAATATTAAACAATAATGGTAGGATAAAAGACTGTTTGCTGGAAATGTATTTCCTTAAGTACATGCTCATAATTCTTAGTTTCAGCAACAGAGGTACTCTGGGACTCAGGGAAATAAGCTGATACTTTAATTAATGTTAACTCTCTTTACATATGTAAGTGCATGTGTTTGCACTGGGGTGCATCTGCTCATTTCTGTGACTTAGGAGACGTGCAGAAGACAGCTGAAGGATCACCACCAGGGGAAAATTCGGCAGCATCTCAAATTAAGAGGCAAGCTGTGACTCTCTGTGGGTTTTAAAGGCAGAACTCCAGATAACTAATACATTTAATTATCATAAAAGGTGAGAAATGCAGCATCCTGGCAATGGGTTTTCCACTCAGCAAGTCTTGTTAAGTGACCGTATTAGTAATTTTTACTTATTATTTACAATACATCAATTATTTTTTATTGGATTTCATTCAAAATAGACCTCTGACACTCATTGAGTTGTCCTGTTGGTCTGATATTCTTAATGAAGATCATATCTTAATTATTGTAGCAACCTGGGGGAGGAACATAGGAAATATAAAACTGCATTTCCCCACATCATCACCTTTTCTAGAAACCCAGAGAGATTAATCTTTATGTCTTCATATTAATTTTTATCTGCAGACCTCTAAGCAGAGGTTTTCACAGCTGATAAATGAAGCTGTTTGACCCCTACAATGATAAAGACAGACATACTCAAAACCATTCAGTAAATCTTATCCTGCTGACTGGGAATTCACATACTGCCACCAAGCCCCTACTTCCTCTGTTCCTGCACCCCTATGCACACCCTCTCTGCTCACTCCTAATTTGGCTTTTTAGGGTCTGACTCTTTCCATAGCAATTTTCTCTTGCCCACTCCTACACCACTCATGGCACTCCCTGGTCTTTTCCTCAGCCATCCTAGTCCCCCTCTGGACATCTCTGTCCCACTTGATGCAGGTAAATGATGTCCTTGTTTTGGTACCCTCACATCCATCTATCTTACCATCAATTTCTCTTTTATTGCTACTGTCTGTCCAAAGAGTACATGCCCAAAATATTTGCAATCTAAACTAAGCCTGATAGCAAAGACAGTATCTGAGTAGAGAAGGAGGGCCCACAGTTTTATCATACACATTTATCTTCTAGTATATCTGTGTCTGTAATTAAAACCCCGAACCAAAAAAGAATGTGACATGTACAGTAAGAATATCACTAAAAAAATTTGAGACTATAATATGATTAGACACAGAATAGCCACTCTCAAAGGCCAAAAGAGAGATGCTCTGGCTTTGTATTTTGTTTTTCCTGGGCTAGAAAGGAACTCTTCTGCATTTAGAACACTACAAAAGTTTCACACATATAAGAAAATGAAGAGGTAAGCATCTGAATTAAAATGGTAGCCACTGGATAGAGGCTATTTCTCATTATTATTAGTCAGACTGTAGAGATGATTTTGATCATCTCTATAAAGAATGACCCAATTAATCTGAACCTAATTTTATAAATTTTGGTTTATTGAATGTGCACTACCTACCAAGTGCTGTTACACCTTGCAAGGTTTGCAGTTTGGCATAGTATTTTAATATCTTTCCCTTCATATGCAAGACCACCACAGCTGCTGAATTGCAGGTTCACCTTGTCTCCTCTGCTGCAGGAAAGCATGATGATCCACATGGCATTGTCCCAGGAAATTCCCCTGGGATAAATATAAGCTGTATTTGCTCATGTTGGGAGAAGCAGAGACTCATCAGTAGCACTGTCTGTCATACAACATCAAAGCTTTCAGCTGCTGTGCTTTTTCCTCTCTAAAACCCATCCAGGGGAGCTGGGACAGGATTTTACAGAGAATATAGGAATGTTTGAAAATAATCTTGAGGGAGAGTTCTGAGGAGCATCCAAGGAGGGGTAGAAAGAAGAAATGCAAGGGAAAAGAATTGAAAAGGCAACTCCAGCATAAAAAAACTAATGGCAATTTGTATCTTAATTGCAGTCCCTGCTCACAAGATAATTTGTTTTGAAAGAACAAACTGTCAGATGATCACAATTACAACTCTCACCCTTTCTCATCTCTCAGTATATCTGTGAAGTCAAAAATTGTACAAAGGAGACCACATCTCACCTGAAATATTAAAGCTGTACTGAAAGCTTCTGAATGCGTTTTCAAGACACAAAGGAAGCTCCAATAGCAATATCCATTAATGAAATATCTTTTGCCATACCATGAACAGTTCACTTAATAGCTGAGATACTACTGCAGGCAAGAGACTACTGCAAGCATGAAGAAATCAAGTGAAATTGCACTTCTTTCATAAGTCTTTTTATTTCACCATATATTAGAAAAACTTACATTGCAAGGAAATCTCCAAGGGAATGATAGAATACTTTATGTATATGTTGCTCATCCAAGCTGAAAAATATGTTGCCACCACTGAAGCAGAAAAAGGAGAAAGAAACAATTGTCCATATGTTGCTCTTGGTTCATACTTTTCTTAGCATGAAATTTACAGTCTTTTTCCATATTCTCTTTTCCAACTCCATACTTATATACTACTAAATCTTGATCAAAGATTTTAAATTTCTTCACTGCCTACAAACAAAAGACTCAAGTGCACTGCCTGCAAATTTGCCATTTCAGTGGAGAGAATATTCCTGCTTAAAATCATGGTGTGAAATTTCCGAGATATAAATAT
>VWYI01028829.1:57629-136679 GCA_013399455.1 Anthoscopus minutus
GATCAGGCAACAATCCCAGCTAACCAGTTGGTGACACTCACTGCAGGCTGGGAGAGTGCTGTTAGTCTCATCTTTTTCTGTCAGAACTTTTAGTGCAGAGTGAAAACAAAATCCAAACCCCAGAACCTGCCCCCAAATGGAGCCAACAACCAGCTCTGGATGGCCATGCCTTCCCCCACCTCCGTGCAAATCAGTGAGTGTTGAACCACTACGACTCAAAGAAAAAAATAAGTCAAGTGTTTACTTGCTATGATTGAGTAATACAAAAGAGATCAAAGTGTCAAGCCCAGTTTCAAAGGCAGACCCTGTTTCAAAAAACTATGAATAACCATAGTGATTTCAATCCAATCCTTCATTGTTTCTAGGCATCTGTCACCTTTCTCAGGCTTATCTGTGATACATTTTTACGCTACAGACTTCTAGCAAAATACAAGTTTTGATTACAAACTGGATTGTCTCACAAATAGTTTGCCAGCCTATTTGCATAAAAGATCTCATCAATTTGTTTTGCACCAAGAACATTCCTCAAGGCATTAGAAACAAAGGTCGTCTGTAGTTCTGCGCTCTACTTTTAAAATACTCACTAAGAAAATTTATGCAAAATGCATTGAAATGTTCTAAAATAGTAACAGTATACTAAAGAGTTTTCTTGCAATATTTGCAAGTTTTATTATGAGTTTTAATTGCAAGCAAAACAAATGTTGAAATAATTAGTGGAATTTTTTCTAGCACAGTTTCAGTAACGCAAGATACCCCCCAACCATTGCATCTCTGCTCAGATAGATTTCATGCTGACCATTCCCCCTCTAAAAGTCACACCATACTTTTTATTGCATCTTTATTGTGAAATAAGGAGGCAGCTCTGGCAAGTGGATGGGATGGAAATTCTCCATTAATGTATTTGAAGGAATTTGTTTATACTGAACTTTGGGAGATCTACGGCACAACTTAGTTTAGATTGGTCTCTGAAAGTCACATCCAGGTTTTGTATACACGAAACTGTATTTTTGCATTCATACCACTCTAAATCAGAAAAGATAACCCTAAAGTTAGTCTGAAAAAGAGTAAAATAAAGGTTCAAGCCCATAAATTTATAATTTCATAGTTGCTGTGTTAATATTAAAACAGAAGTTATCCCTATTGCTTCAGCTAAATGCCAAAATGTTTAAGGAAAACACACCCTGATTCCTGACACCTTTTCTGAAATGAATACTATCCTTGCTTCTGCATGGCAGAAAATCTAACAGATTGCTGTAATATAAAAAGTACAAAAAAGAAGCAGTCTCTATCACTGTTCCAATTGATTTGTACTACTATTCCCCATGTCTCTTCCTCCTGACCTTCATGCAGATGCTGCAAGTAAACAAATTACTCTCAGCTTTAGGTTCTATAACTGTTCCCTGATGTTGTTGTGGGAAGCTCTTCTACTGGATTACACTGTTTCTGTGTTCAGTAACATTGGGGCCCTGGAGAATTAAAGACAAATTGAAAGCGCTCAGGATGTTATTATGGGTTGTATTTAGTTTAAAGACCGTAGTGAAAAAATGTACATCACAGTATGAGATCAGAAGGAGAAAAGGGCAGTATGAGAAGGATACAAGGCTACTAAATTAGTGTGGACAGAAAGAAAGCACTTAAAAAGAAAACCTTTCAGAGCAAAGTTCTAGCCTTGAATAGCAACAGGAACTTTTCTGACGTTTTGAATAAATAGAACTGTAAAATCAGATATATAAAATTCCTCTGCTCTGCCAAAAGCAAGCAGCCCATTCCTCAAATGAAATTCACTCACCTGTGAATGATGTGATATCTCTGCAAATAATCCAAGGAAAGTGCCAGCTCACAGATGTACAGTTTAACAGTTCCTTCATTAAAGTGGACATTCTGCTGCAAGTGGTAACGCAGGTCACCTCCAAGTAAGAGATCAACCACCATGAACATGTCTTCTTCATCTTGAAAGGAGTACCTGGAAGAAACAGTTACAGCTGAGATCTCAGGGTGGGTGGTGCAGTCACAGCCGTGCCTTGGGGTGGCTCTCATTAAGGAGATCCTGGTAGGTCCCTGATTTGCTCAAAAGGCACAGAAGGGCCTTCTCACTGCTGAGGGGCAGTCCTGCAAACAGGCTTCGATTGCTGCGAGACTCTGAACGACTCTAAAGCATCGTGCTTTAACCCCAGTGACAGCTAAGTACCATGCAGACTCTCTCTCACTCCTCTGTCCCTCAGTGAGTTGGGGAGGAGAATCAGAAAAAAGTAAAAACTTGTAGGTTGATATAAGAACAGTTTATCAATAAAAAAAAAGGAAAGTATAATAATAGTACTAATGATAAAAAGAGTAAGTATTGCAATGAAAAGGATAGGAAAAGAAAACCCAAGAAGAATAAGTATGCACAGCAGTGCTCACCACTCCCTGAATGATGTCAAGGCTGTACCCCAGCAGCAAGCAGCCCTTCTCATCCAAATCCCCCAGTTTATATGAGCATCATACTTTATGGTATGGAATATCCCTTGGGACAGTTTGGATCAGCTGACCTAGCTGTGTGCTCTCCCAGCTCCTTGTGCATCTCCTTACTGGCAGAGCACTGAAAATTCTTTGACTTAGGGTGAGCACAACTGAGCAACAGCCAAAATATCAGGGTGTTTTTAACTTTATCCTCATCCTGAGTCCAAAACACAGCACTCTTCTGGTAAGAAGAAAACTAATTTTATCCCACCTGAAACCAGAACATGAAGGCAAACTACTGCCATACTACTGTCTTATTTTAAACATGGATTGACACCTGAATGTTGATCAAACAGAATTTAAAATACCTTTAAGATTTTTACAGTCTTAAATAAGAATATACTCATTCAGGTGACAAAACAGATTGCAAAGTAGTACCAATAAATGGAAGGCCTTGAAACACACTTGGTATTTACACACACAGAACTCTAGTTCAGTGCTTATGGAAAGTATCCTGGCAACATTGAGATCTGCTGTCTCAGGGGTATTTTCCAGATTCAATAAATATAAACAACGTTGTATTAGCTGAGTATTTTTTAAAGCTTGCAGCATAGGTCCAAATTCAATAAGGACTAAACCTGCAATTTTACTGCCTAACAATGCATAATTTTTTTCAGTCAGCAACTTATATCTTATGAAATGAAAGTCTTCATGGTTACTGACTGAATTCTTCTGGACCAGTTCCCAGAACTGCCTGCTGAACACTCTGAGGACCAAATTTTGATGTGATTTAAAGCCTGTAAATCCAAAGGTGTAGCCAGTCAATGTACAGTATATATACATACATATATAGTGTTTGGGCAATCAGGAATTTCCATGTGTTTCTACTTACCTTGGTTATGCTGCCATTGCTCTGTTTTTCTGTGGTCTGAGCCAACAGAAACTGTGGATTTCATTTCTAAATGAAACTGTATAAGATACAGTTTTCCCAAATGGGGAATAGTAAATGCCTTATTTCTGATGTGACATCACTCTTTTCTTAGAAATTGTTTTAGAATTCATTTTGATGTGAAGTTATATTATCATACACCAGATATACATGGACCACTGAGAGGTGATCCACAATGAAAGTGCCTCTTCCAACACCTTTCCTCCTAAGAGTTGTATAATTATGTTGGCTACAGATGTGATTCAATTCTCCTGAACTGTAAAATTTATGCCAAGAAAATAAAAAAGAGCTGACTTCCAGAAAATTTGTGCACACTCTCCCCCCAGAGGCAGAAAAGTCTATATTAGATTATTTTAATTGACAGTTACGTACAGTTTCACTTTCATTCCCAGGTTTGCACTTACTGAAATGAGGCCCTGCTTAAGGGTTGTCACAGATGGTCCATTTTGAATTGAATGCTTGCTATTCTTTCTGAACACAGTTCTAAGAAGTGGCTTTCTCTCATGCTCTGCTCTTCTGTTGCATTTCTGTGTGACTGCCAAATGCCAGGAGGGGAAAGTCACTTTATTTGCACTAAGCTTACTTCTCAATAAGTCAAACCTCTGAAGCAAAATGGTAAAGTAGATAGCACATGTTGCCTGGTTAGCTCTAGCAGTGCAGAATTTTGTAACACACAAACACATACACAGGTTTCAACCAGAAAGCTTCAAATATATTCAAATTCCTCCAAGTATTGTGCATTACTGAGCCTGGAGCAATTGCAGAAAAGCTTAAATGTGTAGTTACATTTAAGATTTCTTTTTCTTCTTTTTTGACACTGTAGTTAAGTGAAAAAATTCTAGCATTGAGCAGAGGTAAAATCATCATCATAGAATGGCTTTGGTTGGAAAGGGTCTTAAAAATTATCTATTTCCAACCCCCCTGCCATGCATAGGGACACATTGCACTAGACCAGGTTGGTCAATGGACTTGGAATACTTCCAAGGACAGGGCAGCCACAGTT
This sequence comes from Anthoscopus minutus, assembly GCA_013399455.1. NCBI lineage: Eukaryota > Metazoa > Chordata > Aves > Passeriformes > Paridae > Anthoscopus > Anthoscopus minutus. The sequence continues at coordinate 62,021 of VWYI01028829.1, forward strand.
GCTCTGGGCAACCTGTTCCAATGCCTCACCATCCTCCGAAATTGTCTATTTCTTCCTTCAGTTACCACCTGAGTCAGGTATCGATTTTGTTTCTTTGTTTTTTATATTATTAAAAACAAAAATTGAAAAAAAATTGCCAATTAAAAACTCTACTTAAATGATAAGTGAAATACTGTGTCTTGTCTGGGACTAAAGAGCACTCTTGGTGCCTAAAGTCCTATGATGACATGTCAGTAGAAATGGTACGGATGCACCTCTAGTCTTGAGATATAAACATCTTTGGTAACTTTTTTGGGGAGAGTGTGAAAGCAGGGTAAAGAGTGCTGTGAACTTCCTTTTAGATCCAATGATTATTCCCTTTTTTATGAAAGTTATGGGTATGTTTCAAGGTGAATGTTCAGTCTAGATAAAAGACTAGTGAGAACCATACAGAAATAAATGTGCAATCTTGTTCACATCCAGATAAATGCTAACACTTGGTGAAACAGGATTTTCACTCCAAACATGTTTTTAGGCTGATGTACTCTGGTTTTCTGTACTTGTGAGTGGGGAATGGTCACCTGCCAGGCAAGTGAGTGGGGAATTTCTGTACTTGTGAGTGGGGAATTTGTCACCTGCCAGGCAAGCTTTTGTGCATCTGTAATTGTTAATGGTTTAAAAGAGAGATCGAACAAAGCTTTCCTACAAGGGCTCAACCAACATCCACCCATTCTGACCCTTGGAACTCTCGGGGCCTCAGGCATCTCTGGGAATCCAGGCTGGGATGACAACAGATGGGTTTTGTCCAGGGGCTGTTAGATTTGCTAGTGAATCAATCTCCTGCTACTGTGCCTTGCCTTTCAGGTAAACACATGCAATCCCTACAGACAGAGCTACAAGGCTTGCAGAAGGGACTGTACCTGTAGGACAAAGTACTTTTAGCTCAAACACAAAAACCAAAACAAAACCCCAAATAAAACAAAGTCTTCAACAAAAGCAAAAATACCCTAAATAACACCAAAAGTAAAGGGGGAGACATTCAGAAGTACAGCTAATGTTTGCACTAGGCAGCCTTCCCACACAGGACACTTCCTAGATTTATCTGGGCCATCTTGACTAGGTCATGATTTGCTAAGGTTGGAGCATGTGAGATCGTTCCACTCTTTTATTCTATGATTCTGTGATCTTTCATGACCTGTGGAGGGAGCACAGGTCAGTTTTATTTAGATGTTGAAGGTAGAATGATGCACACCAAGACACAGAGGTTGTGAAGCTCCCTATATCCTCTCTGATCTTCTGCTCTTGCACTCAGACCCAGACGTGGGTTTTTTGGTACTGATATATGTCTCTGCTAACCCTGCCAGAAGAGTTGTGTGTACTGGTTTAGCTAAGACATGAGCTGTATAGGCAGAATTTGAAGGACCATGTGCATAGACATGCTCAGTATATCATCAGGTTTTCCCACCCCCTCCAAATTCTACCACACCTGACACACACCATTATGCTACTCTTACACCCATTCTCACGGATAATGGTGTCTTCCCTGCACAGCTGATCCAGTTGGGTCAAACCCAAATGGCATTTCTCTGTATGGATCAGACCATAGTCACTCCAAGACATTTTCTGGAGGGTAAAGAAATTTATCCTAGTGAAACTATATGTTTTTGATCTAGAGGACAGCTTGGGCATGGCAAACAGGAGAAGGTCTCTCGAGCTGACAGGCACTCCACTAAGCAGATCTTGTACTTACCAATTTCTAAGCTACTGAATGCAAAGCAGGAGTTTCTCCAGGTCCTGTTGTGCAGCTGGGTAAAAAATGGTATTATTTTCCTCCTACCCTGCTTTAAGGACTAACAGGACTTTGTGTACCAGCTTAGACAAGTTTGGTTTGTCACGGTCACAACCAATCTAGTCCTATGCCTCTCTCCCTCACATAAATCCAGTGTTCTTTACATAGGAAATGAAATATTACCTTTATCTTTTTTATATTTCAGTATTTTAAGAAGTAAGAGCTTTTGATGTATTGGTCTAAGAACAGAAATAGACAAGTGAAATATTGGTCATGGGAGAAAGGAATCTTTGAAAATGTTGCTGTCGGTTGGGAAGGGGCTGGTGGCAAATCAGACCAGGGAAGATGATTTTTTGAGCAAACACTGTAATTTTACTTTTGTAAGCTTCTTATCTGCTCAAAGGTAAATGACACAGAAAAGGGTTGATTGGTTTTTAAAATAAACTCACAGGTTGATTGGGATTTTTATGTTAGCCAGGTAGCTGAGAAATACCTTTTGAATGAATTGCAAATTATGTTGAATATCAATCAATTGATATTGAATACCAATAATACATTACTAGCTACCCTAAAGACAAAATTTTAATCCTCCTTGAAATGAAAGTAAATTACTTGAAGTAATAGTTATTTGTTTCCTAAGTAGTGTCACTCTCCAGTTATAGGAAAACTGTTCTAAATACTGATCCAGCCTTTGCTTTTACTTGGTTGAAGAAAATTTTTAATGAATTATAATCATATTTCTTCAAATTAAGATAAAATAATAAAGCCCATAAAGCTGGAATTGAATTTTTGATTATCTTCAGACTGGAAGATAAACTGTTATTGAACATACTCCTCAATGGAAACATATTTAAACAAAGTACTTTTTAAGTAAATGGTATCTGTTTCCACATTTATATTTGTATTTGTTTTAATATAGAATTTTTTATTTATATCATATTTGTGTTTATTATTTGTAACTCTGTCATCATAACAGCAGTTACAGATGAATTATTATGATTATTTTCCCCCTTTCTTTCCTTCTTTTTAGTTGACCAGGGTAATTTTTCACTGAAATCCTTCCTGTTGAGGCACCCAATATTCATGTATCTTGTTTCATATGAGTTACCTGGGGAAAAGGACATAATGATGGATATTTTATATTTGATTTAAATTAAAGATTAGAGAAACATTAGAAAAACATTAGAAAAATTAAGACCATTAAGACCAAACCTAACTTCATAATCTTGAGGTAATCAGTTAAAGCAAGATATGCACAGTTCATGCATTCAGATAACACTTCTGCTTTCCACTGAATATGACAAATGATTGATCCTTGGTATCTCCTAACTACAAAATTAAAGAAGAATCCTTTTCCAGTTTTCCCCTGGTAATATTAAAGGGACACGGTAATTTTTTCAATGACATAAACCCTTCACCAGTAACTGTAGATGTAGATGCCATTTCTTCATGGTTGGTTACCTTGCTTTTTTTCTTACCAGTCCAATTTGTGTAACTCTTTTATAGAATGCTGTTAAGAATGCTGTTAAGCAGCAACAGGTTTACCCAAGACTTGCTGCATTGAAAAAGAGCAGGTCGCTTAAAGGCTTTAATAATTTGATATTTGCCAAAAAATAGTTAGAGAAGAAAAATAATAGTCCAGAGCTTTCTTGTATGGGTATAGTGGAATAAAATATAGAAATAATAATATAAGCTGGTATAAGTATAGGTTATAATACAGGTGTCAAAAATAGCAACTTTGATCAGTCAAACATCAAATCATTTAAACTTCTCCCATTCTGAGAAGGTGTGCTGAAAACTGTTATGCCTACTGTGACTGTGAATAGCAAAAATTTACCTCTGAATTATGTTTTCCATAAAATTAAGTGTCCAAACAACCAAATTAATGTTTTTGTTTAAGTTTATGTGTTCTGCCAGCCAAGGGCAAGTCTCAAGAGACAAAGGCTCAAGATTTTTTAACTTTGTAAATACAAATATGCAAATATTTTGATGGAATGTTGGAAATTCCCCTTCATAATGTCTGCTTAGTTTGTATTTCTATAGATTTCTTTGTTATTTTGGAAAATGGATAAACATTAGTCATTGGAATTTGAGATTTGTGCTTGCAAAGTCTTTAATAGAAGTCTGTTGTTAGAAAGAAAAGGAAATATGCCTATTTCCAAACTTAGAAAGACAAGAGTAATTTCTACAAGTGTTGTTAAGATTAAAGGACAATTACATCCTTTATTCTTCATATATGTCTTTTTAAAGATATGAGTATATCTTTCAATATTCTTTAAGAAATCTTTTGAGGCAGGGAATTTCTTCTATAAGGAATTAAGTTATTCATGCTTATACCTTCTTAAATTCTATTTAGTGCTGAAGTGACCAAACAAAATCAGTAAGAAATGTGCCTAAATAAAAAATAGACTGAAATTAAGTTAAAAGATGGCTAGAATTTGTTTTGATGAATACAGTAAGAGACATATCACAGACTTATTAGCATAGTAAATATTTACCATTAGCTCCCATACAAGCAAGGATTATTAATTAGAGACAGTTTAGTATTCATCCTCACATGGAAGAAAATTTTCTCCCTCCAGGAGGCTGAGAAAACTAGAAATCCTCTTTGATCTGAGAAAGAACTGGACTTGACCCAGCCATGAGCACTCACAGCCCAGAGAGCCAAACGTGTCCTGGCTGTATCCAAAGCCCCGTGGGCAGGGAGGGAGGAGATTCTGCCCCTCTGCTCTGCTGAGACCTCACTGCAGGGCTGCACCCAGCACAGGGAGCACAGGGAGCTGCTGGAGCGAGTCTGGAGGAGACCACTAAGATGATCAGAGGGATGAGCAGCTCTGCTGTGAGGAAATGCTGAGAGAATTGGGATTGTTCAGTCTGGAAACGAGAAGGCTTTGGAATGACCTAAATGGGGCCTTCCCATACCTGAAGGGAGCCTGCAAGAAAGAAAACATGTAGGGACAGGGACAGGACCAGGGGGAATGGCTTTAAACAGAGGACAAGTTTAGGTTGGATATTAGGAAGAAGTTCTTTACTGTGAGGGTGCTGATGCCCTGGAACAGGTTTCCCAGAAAAGCTGTGGATGCCCCTACTTGGAAAGTGTTCAAGGCCAGGTCTAGTGAGGTTCTGAGCTACCTGGTCTAGTGAAAGGCATCCCTGTCCAGGGGAGTTGGAACTAGATGAACTTTGAGGCCCCTTGCAACCCAGGCCACTCTGTGATTTTATGATCACTCCCATATGCACTGTCAGCATTTGGCTCAGCTGAGTTATAAGTTATATGACCATGCCATGTGTAGGCATGAACATGAAAAAGCAAAACGCAAAATAACTGTTTCTTGCTCTTTTACAATGCACTTTGCTTTCAGCTGATGAAATAAACCTCATTACTATATTTTTGCTTGTGCAAACTACAGTTATTGATCAATGATGTTTTGAAGTTTTTAAGTTCTTTTTCAGTCCTGATCATTTGAGATGGTTTGTTTTAGAGCACATTTTCTTTCACACCATCACCTGGTTCTAATCAACCAATGTTTTGTTCCACTTAAAAGAATCTGCCTGATTTTGCAAATGCTAAGAGAGTAAGAAGTGATTTGAGATGAGGGTTGTGGTAATAACTGTAGATTGTAAAAAAGGACAGGTTTAGATTTGATGTTAGGAAGAAATTCTTTACTCAGAGGCATTGGAACAGGTCACCCAGAGAAGCTGGAAGTGTTCAAGGCCAGGTTGGATGGGGCTTTGAGCAGCCTGGTCTAGTGGAAGGTGTCTCTGCCCATTGGAAGTAGATGATCATTAAGGTCCCTTCCAAGCCCATGAAAAGATGGTATTTTGTTTGTTTTTCGTCATGGTGATATGGTAGAGAAACCATGTGATTAAATGTAGGTGGTCATCTACTAAATGAGAAAGAGTTTTTACTGTTTCTGTTTCTTCTGGGACTAAAGAGCTTAGATCCAGGATTTGCATATGACCCAGTCATGTGAGATTTTTACACTGTAATTAAGTAGTGTACATTCATTGAACATTAAAATAGACACGCAGAAAAATTTTGGATGAAAAAACTCTTCGTATGTCAGCAATTCCAAATTCCAACCTCCTCAAAGCAGGGCTAATTTCAAACTAGGTCAGGTCTCCTGGGACCTTATCCAGGGCAGTTTTGAAAACCTCCAAAGATAAGAATTCCACAGCGTCTCAGGGAAGGATGTTCCAGCCACTCATTTAGTCTTGAAGACACATTTTGCTTATATCCAGTTAGGATTTCTCTTGCTGACCTGTGTCACTTGTGTCACTCAACCTTTCAGTGTACATGAGTTCTTCCTCATCTGTAGGCATTGCCATCTTCATGTCATCACCACTACACCCTTGGGTAATGACTCTAATTAGTTCCTTCCCTCAGCTCAGCTCAGCAGCGTCACATCCCTGCTCTGCTCTCTAATGCAGGAACAATGATGCTTCCTCAGATCTTGTAGAAAAGGGCTGGGTGAACTTATTCCAAGGAAGACCACTTCAGTAGGGACATTTTGAGACAATAAGTGGCATTAGTTGAAACTTTCATGAGCACTTGTTTAAAGCCTAGAGAATTTCAGACAAATAGGATGAATTTTTGGTACACTATGAATGATCAAATGGATGAAAAAAGTCACACTGCTACCAATTACTGTGACTCTGGAAACATTTTTATTCCCACATATTAAGAGCTCTGTTTTTGCAAATGACTGGTCCCTAAAAATGTTTTCTCATAATTTGTTTTTCAGGAGAAAATTAATTACTTTTCTGGCTCATTTATTCATATACTTGTAGACTTAATGGCACAGTCTCATGATAAAGTCTGTGTTTTCTCAAATATTATTAGACCAATGATAAAGACTTGCAAATGAATGCAAAATAGGCTCATTTCTCAGTCTATTTGTTTAGGATTTTTAGCAGACTTGGATGCAATATCCTCAAAGCTCATTTTAATTGTTCTGCTATCATGAAAAGCATGGCAGCTTTCACCAGCCTCACTCAGTTTTACACTCTGAGACCAAAGTCAGCTTCATTCTTCATCAATTCTTTTACAAATGTTTTATCTCTCCTACATCTTTTGTTGAGTGGAATAAAGAAAAGTCTCCACTATCTTCTATTCTATTTGTAGTCTTAAAACAGGTACATCACAATTACACATGAGATATCTATTCTGGTTGAACTAGAACATGTATAGAAGGCACTTCAGATTTGTTGATACTCTCATCTGAATGCAGCCTCTAAAATCCATTCAGCTGTGTTGGAGATGTGCTGTGACTTGGCAAATGTTCACCAAGTTCCTCATTATCACTTGATGTTACTGCCAGTTTGTAACACTTCATATGCACGTGGCACTACAGAGTAGCAATTACATGTATGGTGCCAACTAGTCACTCTTGTCCCTGGCTTGTCTCAAACAATTCCAGTTAAAGCAGGCAACAGACAGCTTGTGTGATGGACTCAGGGAAACTACTCACACAAACAAGGACCCCACTACCAATAGAATCTGCTCACCTAGGAAAATAGGTACTTGAGAAATCTGTGGGTAAGGAAAAACTCAAGGGGAATAATGGATTGAAAACTTGGACCCCATTTGAGATGCAGGCCAAGATCTCAGTCTGTAAATTGCAGAGCTTGATATATTCATAAATTATGGAACAACAGAATCCTTTAGATTGAAAAAGAGCTGCAAGATCAAGACCCACCATTAACCCAGGACTGCCAAGTCTACCACTAAACCATGTCCTTAAGAGCTACGTCTACATGTCTTTTAAACACCTTCAGGGATGGTTACTCTACCACTTCCCGGGGCAGCATGTTCCAATGATTGACATAGCCCATTGATAAGTAGAAAATTAAGCATAAGAAGAAGAAAGCCAGCATGGATGGGCAAGGACATCCTAACTGAACTCAGAGAGTAAAAATAAGTGTATAGGAGGTGGAAGTAGGAGTGAGTGGTCCAGGAGGAACACAGAGCTGTTATATAATGTTGCAGAGATAGGGTTAGGAAAGCCAAGGCTGACCTGGAGTACTGCATCCTATTCTTGGTTCCCCAGTCAATGGAGAGTAAAGTGCAGGGCCACAAAGATGAATAAAGGACTGGAGCATTTTTCATATGAAGAAAGGTTGGGAAAGCTGAGAGTGTTCACTCTGGAGAAGGGAAAGTTTAGGTGGGATCTCATCAATGTGTACAAATATCTGATGGGCAGAAATGAAGAAGAGTGAAACAGACTCTTCTCTGTGGTGCTCTGGGGCAGGACAAGAGGTAACGAGCACAAATTAAAACACATGAATCACATGTGAACACAAGAAAATACTTCTGTGAGGATTGTCAAACACTGGTTTAACTGGCTGCTCAGAGAGGCTATGGGGTCTTCCTTTAAGGAGATATTAAAAATTCAACTGGGCAACCTGTCTTAGGTGACTCTGCTTGAGCTGAGGATTTGTATTTGAAGTGAACTCAAGATGTCACTTCCAAACTAAACAATTCTGTGTTTCTGCAACCCTTTCATTGCAGCAGCTTACCAGCTCTCTAAACTCCATCCAATTAAAGGAGTGTTGAAGAAAAAGAAATTGAGCAGAGGTTTGTCTCATGGAGAATTTCCTCTGTTTCTCTTCCCTCTTTCTCACAACCTCATTATCTGAGGTTCACAGTTCTTCATTTAGTGGAAGGTTTTAAAAAAAGTAGTTACCAATGCTAATAGCTAACTACTAAACAAGGATTTCAACCTGATCAAATAACTCAAAGTTTTAGAGCACAGAGAAATAAAATTGTCCTGGGACAACAGAAGCTAATGAAAGAAAACTGTCACAGGTCTGGACTTACGCTTTCTTGAAACACAAAGTTCAGCAATCAAAGTTATGATAAATTACAACAAATGATTCCAAACTCTATTTTTAACTTCAAACACTTATATTTTTGAGACAATTTTATGTCTTTTTTCAGTTTTATGAAGCAAAGGAACATCAAAATTGCAGCACATCATCAAGCTTCAATCATAACAAATTTAATCTTCAGCACATGATTCATTGAATGAACAACAAATCACATACTGGGGTTAAGAATAGGTATATTTTTTTTCTGTGTATAACCTTAGACACTGCACTGATTGTGGATGTGTATCTCTTTTTGTTTGGAACCCTGCATGGGTTGAGAGGCTTAAAATAGTGCTTTCCTCTCTCATTTATTTAGACATGAATGAGATTTTCTTCTGAGCTACACAAACACCCTCATTTTCCTGGTATGAAACTTAGAAAAGGCAGATCAAGCTTTCCTTGCATGCATACGCCTTCTGTAGTTAGTTTACTCACTAGAATTGGAAAGATTTCTTATCATCCCTTTCCCTCTTGGCTTCACTGTAAACAAAAATTTCTCACTCCTACTGAAATAAAAGGTTCATCTTATTTTGGTTTTGTTAGAAATATACAAACACTCTTTAACCAGCTTCCAGAGACTCTTCTCCATTCCAGCATAATCCTGGTGAATAAAGCCAGCTACTCAAAAGGTTTCACTCAAGCAGCTTCTCTTATTTTCTGTCAATAAAAGAGTTAATTTAAAACAGTGGTTCTGATGTAGATGCCTACTAACATTTTCAGACATTCCCCTTAGTATGATGTACCTTATTTCTTAATTGTGGGCCTTTCTAAAATGTTAAAATAAATTAAACGAGGTGGATCAAAATACATCTCACTCTGTCAAATCTCTACTAGCTCATTTCAGACTTACCCTCTTAATTGGCATGCAAGTTATTTTGCAAGCTTTCCAAACCCAAAAGACGAAGCAAAAATCTGAATAGCAATGTGAAGGATGTAGTGCAAAACAAATTAGGCTTATTGTTTCTCTGTCATTTTAAACAAGGACAGAAAGCTGTTTTCAGTTTCAACTTAAAGATAATTTCTTTCATACAAAATTTCCTTACAAAATTCAATTTCCATGCAAAAAAACAATTCTTCTGGAATGAATGTAAGATAACAGTGGTTCTTAAGTGATTCTTCAAGCATGAAGAGCATACATGAAATAACCTTTTCTTTTTACTGCTTTTTCTCATCCATACACCAAATCTAAGAAAAACCTTAAAAATCCAAATGGGCTCAGCAACTTACTAGAATTGAGTTTCTTAGACCAAATTTTGTCCAGAGTACTTTTGGGTACATGATTAATGTACTTTAGGTTAGAAAAACAGTTTCTCTGTGGTCACTGTGCAGTAAGCAGGATACCTGTGATTCTGCTCACAGCTACAGTAACTACCCTCTGGGATTGCTCTCTTTTTCCCACTGATTACAGAGGAAGACCAAGGTTATGAGGCTGATATTTGAAGTGAGCTGGGAAGAATTCAGGTTCTCTAGAGCTTGTCTTTTCTGTTGTCTTGTCTACTCTGTAGGGGAGTCCCTAACATGGTCAGCACATCCCATTCACATGTATGTTTTGACTGGTACAGAAGGGTTGATAATTATGACTGCCAGAGAACATTTTTTGCTTGATCAGCAGAGAAAAATATAAGACAGATTTTCTGACTTATGCTGGTCCTACAAATTCTGAGTTCCTTCCTGTGCTGCTTATATTGCTTCTGATCACTTAATTGATTTTACATTTAACTCCAGGAAGATAGACCTTCATCTATTCTCATTAAAAAGACAGGAAAGGCATTAACTTGCAAATACAACATGCTATGATGCATAAGCCAGGAAAAAAGGCCCATAAAGAAAATTTCCCTAATTTTCTATCTATGTTGCTCAACCTTATCTGAAGAAGTTTTTGTTGATGTTAAGTTTCATGTAAGCAGCACCTTGTTCTTTAATAAGAACAAGATTTAGTGCAAAGAGACAACGAAAGAGTGAGGAGCCCTTCAGGTTAGGGATCCTGAATTAAGAGATTCTTTAAGGTAGTTATAGGAATAAGTAAATTAAATAAACGTAGTCAGTTCTTCTGTGCATTTATTTTAAATTTCTTTTTTATTTTGCTGTCTCTACATTAACCCCAGCATATCAGTGAAGCTCAAAGGGAAAAAATGCTGCTCAAAAATCTCCTTTGTTTAACACATCTTACTCCCACATAATGATAAGCAATTGAGTTTCTCCAGATACTGCAGTGATCAGTCACAGCTGGTCACAAAGTAACCTGCACTGGCTCACTGCAGTGTAAGCATTCAGACTAGGACATCTCTATGGATATTTCTCAGCTGGCAGCATTTTGTGCCCCCTAATTTGAATATGAGCAGTCAGATAATTAACGCCCATGGTTCTGTTTATGGCAGCTCTTGTGCCATGTTCATGCTATGCTTACTGCCATTGGAGGCAATGAGGCTTCTATTTGTATTTTGTGTATGTGCCACATCTTCATGTTCCCTCCTTTTCCTAGCATGTGAAGTGGAACATCTTCCCTTGGTAGATCTTTTGGGTCTTTTTGTTTTCTGAAATGTGCAGCACTGTGAGTACTGTTGGGAACATTCTTTGATGCTCTCAGCAGATACAGAAGTTGTTTAATATAGTTCTTAGAGCATTGTTAGAACTGTATCGCTAAGAAAAAAAAATAAGGAAACCCTTTAACTGCTTTATTTTATCCATGAATTAGGCAAATCTCCGAGTACAAATATATTTTTCACAGAGGATGTGTTGAATGGGAATTTATGATCTCATCAAGTGAAAAAAAAAATACCCAAATCCAAACTCTTGTTCTGCCTGTATTCTCTTTGTTTAAATTTTCTGGGAATGGATCTCAATGATTCACTGTTCGTTATTTATTGTAACTGCTGCCAAAGAGCAATATTTTTGTCATGACAGAAATTTATTTCAGAATATGAATAATCAAATCTTACTGCCACCCTTAGATTCAGCATCTTGTTTTTTCAATTCCAGTTATAGTCTCAATAAATGTTAAGATTTGTTATAAAACTGAGATAGCTCTTGCCTTTCTAATTTATAGTTGAATTTATCAAGTTGATTCAGAGCAATCACAAAGAGGCAACTTCAGATGTCAACTACTATCATTCTATCTCATCCCAGACATTTAAGTTATTCTGCAAAATTGTCTGTCAAGACTTCATTATTTCCTCTTTTTCTAAATTTAGCATGTCAGAGTCATGTTATTTGTGGTAACATTGCTTAGGTTAATAGAGGAGCTGAGAGCAGGACCATGCCAAACTGTCAGGAACAAGTGAGAGACCCCAATGAGAGCAAAGAACATCACATTCAAAAGCACCATTGCACTAAGGAGGGATCATGAACTAAATCCAGGGCTGTATAGAGAGCTTTTGTCATCAGATGTCCAGATGCAAACAGAAGCAGACGTGAAGGACTAATACCGAAAGCTGCCTCACAGGCATTACTCCCCAGCTTCCACATATAGAGATTCTTGAGCCACTATTTCTATGTTAAGAATACAACAAAATGCAGCAGTTATTAATTAAAAATAGTAGATATAAGTGGACTTACTGGTGGAAGACTCCCCTGATTGCATGTTCTGCACTAGTGCAGGTCACCTGCCAGAGACAGGTTGTGCTATTGGTTAAGATGAGACAAGGAATAAATTGGATGCAATGGTTGTGGATGGCCAAATCTACAGCTGAAGAGCTACAGTCCATTCTCTGTATTGATGAGCACATGGCTGGGAAGTTTCTTTATCCAGGGACTCATTAAAGGATGGAGTATTGCTTCATTTCCTGACCCGTCCTGCTTCTGCATAACTGTGTCCTGATCTTACCTTGAACCTCTCTTAAACTATTTCCTTATGAAGAAAATAGAAGGGGAAAGAAAATTTAAGCAATTGTGCAACAAAATTGGTTTCACTGATGCTTATAAATATCCATGGAAATATCAGATTTTTATTTTTCTATTTAAGGTGTACCCAAACACTACAAAATCTGGGAAAGGCTTTGCCTTTTTTCAGCCTGATGACATGACATCTTCAAAGCAAGGTAGTCCAGACACTGAGGTGGGTGTAGATCTGGCTGAGGCAATCCAGCAGCCTGCATATGGGTAAAGAAGGCAGAAATCCAACCTGGGAGCAATTCCTTCTTCACAACCCACTAGCAAAGGAGTCAAGAGTCTAGCTGTCTAACAGTCCTCCAGGCAAGACAAGAAGGCAGCAAGTTTCCAGCAAATTCTTTTCTTAATTGACATCTTCAGAACATTTGATTTGCTTTAATTGAGGTTCTTCTCATTTTTCTGTAAAATTCTCAGCCAAGTTCAAACACAGCAAATTTGTCTTACTGCACACGAAGAGAAAATGATTATAAGCTGTCCCCCCAAGTTGTGTTTGTCTTAATTTGAAGTAATAATTGAAGTGGATCTGACTCTCAGTGCAAAGGCTGGCAGCTGTAGCTAAATTGGATGGGACAATGGAAACAATATATTCTTTTAATAAGCTAGTATGAGACTGAAAAACGTTTGGGTTTGAGACTGGTACCAAGAAAGAAACATCACTCTGTAGAACACATTAACCAAGCTTCTAAGAGAGGCTGATGGCAATTTGCACACAATTGCAGAAAGTGGGAAGATACTTTCAGCATTCAAATATGTAGACTGAAGATGTAAATTTATGCTGTGACAGAGGGAGGCAAATAGCTGCAGCAATCATCCTTTGTGAATTCACGTGCTAACTACAGTCTTGAGTACAGACACGGTATGCAGCAGAAGCAGTCAAGAAAGCTGAAATTCTGAGAATGAACAGCCTAAAAAAAATCTGGCAGGGATAAAACCTTAATGTTTTTCTTGGTCTCACATTCTTCTGTAATTCTTAGGCTACATCTTTAAATAGGCAGGAAAAAAATAGGAAATCCTTTGTATCTAGAAGTTCATCCATGTGCAAATATGAAATCACCTGTTGCAATCACCCCTGAGCACTACACCAGTGTGATGAATCTGTCTGTCAACTCTCCTCTCTTTTCTAATGATGACAATATTCAGCATCCTCACAAGCCTGTCATTAGGAGGAATTTATGAGTGCAGAGCATCCTGCACATCCTACTGAGGCTGTTACCCCACTGCTCTGCTTTGTGGTTTTGCCTCAAGAAAGGAAATTATATTGCAAGATGTGGAACTGGTCTCTCTGCAAAACAGAAATGGAAAGAATGGGAGGTTTTTAACAATGAGAAAGGCACACACTGCCTTCTGTCACTGCTCTGCATTTTGCCAACAGCTTCTTATTTTAACAGGAGCACAGCTCTTCTCTTATGCCTGGCCAGATTCCACAGGTCAGAGGTTTTTTACTCTGACTTTCCAGTGCAGGAACAATCAGATTGTTTGAGAGCTGAAACAGTCTGTTTCAAATGGATATTTATGAGAAAACCAGTATAAAATTTCTTTGTCTTTGCATGCCATCTTATTACATAGAAGGGAGAGAACAAATGCCCCATGGACAGCTGTCATTAGAAAAGACCTGGTTATTCCTCTTTGACTTCTGAGAAAGGATTCCATTTGCCAGTAGGGAGGAGGGGAGTCTGGGCTGTGACACTGTTCAGTTGTTCTTTCACATCCAGCCTGTGGACTCCACACTCGGCCCTTGTTTCCCTGCTTCCTCAACATGAGTTCCAAGATCTCCACCCCAGGTCACTGTTTGTAGAGATTTGTATTGTACTAAAGCATCTCCCTTCCATTTTGGCTCTGCACCAAATCACATCCACCCAAAGTGCTTTTCAGTGAAGCACCTCTGCCTTAATCACTGAGCAGTGATTAAATTCACTCATTAAGTGCATATAGTTCATGTAGAAAAGCAGATCCAAAACCAAAACCTGTAAGCAAGCCTTCTCACCTGCTGGGAGGCAGGTGATTCAAAAAGAAGCCCACTACTTTTTGCATACATTTGACTGGCATTTCTTATGAAATGAGGAAAAAAACTCACTATTTAATCAGAAAAGCTCAGAAGTGTTTTCATCTGTTATATAACATTTATAGTGAGGTGGATGCGATGATGGTCTTTGCTCAGAAAGAAAAGAGCAGAGATAAAAATTCACTTCAAATGATTCATCAAGAGAATAATATTAAAAATAAAAAAGTGCTAATATGATCATTTTCTCAAATGCCAGACTGTAAATCACCTTATCTCACAGCCTCAAGTTCTCTCTCACAAAATGGCAGAAAAATAATTCATGATAAAAATATGCATTCACACTCAATGCACAAAACTCCAAAGAATTGGATAAAAGAAAACAAAGCAATTAATATAGAAGTAAAAAAGGTTCATTTAGAAGACCTATTTAGATATCTATATCTAAAGGATGTAGATAAGGGAGGATAAACTATTTATTTGTTATTTTACTGCCATTGTAACTTGCTGCTTTTGTTATTTGCTCTGCTGATGCACAGAACTGGTGACAGTTCTCAAAAGGATGATCTAGTGTGAACTGGAAAGGAAACAGAAGAACATCAGCATCTAGTGGGATGTTAAGAGGGGGAAAACTGTAAAATCAGCTGATGGCAGCATGAGGCCATTCAGGTGCCTAGAGCTGAAATTTGGTCTCCATGACAATATCATAAATTGTGTATGAAATTTATATTTTAAAGACAGGAAGGAAGTCCTCTGAAGCACCAGAGGACTTTTCATCAGAGAGCACACAAAAAGGCCAGTAGACACCTCAAATGAAATGTTTCGAGAAAACCAGTTTAACAGCTGGGAAAGTAATTCAGTACTTTCTCCAAGTCCTCAGCCATTTTCCACATCAGGCATAAAACTAAATTCTCTGCAGCAAAACCTTTGTAGCACTGATGGTTGGCACATACACTTATGAGATCTGATTACATGTACATTTGATTTTTTCAATTATTCTGAAATACGCGCTTCCTACCTAAAACAAATTATATTTTTATAGCTATCAAGAGTTCAGATTTGGGAGGCAATTAAAAAGTGTTCTAGATGGTTAATAATTTCACCTCTAACAGGTGGATTAGCCTTGTTTTTTGGCATTTAATTGCACTATGTAACAAAAAAATTACCCAAAATGCTTTTAAACAATTGGTGAATATCCAAGACAGCTTTTTATCCCTTTTCTTATATATAATTACAGAATACTGAGTATTTATTCATTTTCTTACTAACAGAAATTTGTGTAATTCACAGTAATTCACAAGAAGACATTGGTTGGTTTTGTTTCATTTTTGACCTCTTGGCTTCTGCATTTCAGTGGGGAATAATTTTCCTGAGTAAACTTTTTCCAGTGGGTCAAACCCTGATTTTTTTCATTTTGGGGAGTTCTTAATGGTGAAACTTTCTAGGACCTTCCATTTCTTCCTTTTTTCACAGTCATTTCAATTACTATCCTACAAGGGTCAAAACAAAGCGTAGTAAGAAGCAGAAGAAAGAGATAATGTTAACTGAGAGTTTATTTCCTGAAGTCAAATTAGTAAGATACCATTCTCAAAATGCCATATTAGTTCACAATAAACTGCTTCTACTACATCAGTACACCAGTCACTTCTATGCTAGTTTCAAACTTTAAAAAACATGAATTCAAGCAATTTCAAACCCCCCTTATTTTCCAACCATCTCCTGGTCCGAATGAGAACACCCAGTTTTAGGGTCTGTGCCAGCTCAGAGAATCAATCTCTTCATTAAAAGAAAATGGAAGTGCTTACAACTCATTAGCAAAAATCTTGTCTATTAAATCATCATAATTGTCACCTCTCCCAGAAGAGACCCATTTCTCATCAAGAGTGTTCTCAGCCCTTACCAGCTCTTCCCCACACTCATCTGTGTGGTTCCAGAAACTAATTTTTCATCTCAAGCCATATCCTTCTTTTCTCTTGCTCTTCAAGTTCACCTGTTCAAGGTCATCTAACCAACAGCATGCCCTTAGGATGAGGCCCACAGGCAACCTGCTCTACCTACTATCTCCACTCTCCACATCCCACTCTACCCACAGAGGCAACCTGTGTCAGTTTTATGAGCAGTTTATTCATGTAGTGTCATCAGGGTTGCTGTTTTTTGCAGGGCAAAACTTGTTCCTACCAGCAGAAAAGCTGCTGTGTAAATCCACTCCTTGCTTATCCCTCTACTTCTGTGTCCAGGGTTTAGCTCCTGTACCCCAGGAGTCGTGAGATATAGCACAAATACATTGAGATTTTAAAGTAAAACATATGAAGTAAGCCTCCTCCCAGCAGTCGTCTTTATGCAGGAAAGGGAGAAATCTTCAAAGCCTTTAAAGAGGAGTATCACATTGATATGAATTAAAGAATTAATAGGCCACAAGTACAATTCTGATTAGTGACTTTTAATAGGTTTCACAGCATCCCTGTGAATTATGTGGGTAACACTCATGTCTCAATTCTACTAATACATTTGAAATAATAAGATAACCTAAAGCTGCTGAGAACTGTTCATCTTGTTAGTGGAATCCAATATTAAAAGGATTTCTCAATTCCTATCTGTGGGAACATTCTGCCAGAAGAGATCCAGTCAGCTCTAACATCAAATGCAATGAGACAATGTTCAGAGTCTTATTGTGTATCTTTCAATTATTATAAATACTCAATGACTGAAATTGCCTTTCTTTCTAATTGTTGGTTTTAATTAGGCAGCAGCTCGTTAGCATGTCACAGTTCTTTAATCCGGTAGAAAACTTCTTTATTGTTATTTCAGGTGATTCAAAAGAAAAAGAGGGAAATTTTATGACCAAAACTTCAGATTTTGTCAATTATTGCAGAAAGATGATCTGATTCTATGCTGTAATGCCATGGTTTTTATGTTCATATTATAGCAACTTTCTAAAAGACTGATGAGAAATAAGAATCAGGACATTTGTAATTCACTGGTGAAAGAGGTGATTTGGCCAACAAATGAGTTTGAAAGCCTAATGGAGATTTGTTACATTTAATAATGCAAATAAAGTGCTGCTGTTTTCTATAAGTTTTTGGATTTTAATTGATGGAATCAATAATTACCACCTACAGCTCATAGAAATGTGAATGTTCTGACTGTGTGGTTTCTGGGCTATTGCAGCTGCGAATGTAATTCTCTAGAGTTGTGGGGATGTTTGACATTTAAGTGATTTTATAGCTCGGGAAACAGAGTAAGTGTTGTCAAAAAAGAAGTATACTCAGGAAAATTATTCCAAGCCAATACAAAAAAGCAATTAAGATGAACACCCATCATGATGATGACATATACATTATGTTTCAAATGATTTAAAGAGAGTATCTGAAATTTTGATGTAAAAATTTTACAAAATTTAGAAGTTTGGGGTAAGGTGTATGAGTGTCTGTCAAAGAAACAAAACATCAATCTACCTATAGACCATTAACTAAAATATGCAAGTGTTCTAAATCACCCATTTATACACAAATGCCTAATGATTTCAGGCCACCAAAAACAAAAATAGGTATTTTGATTGTGAGGAATCAATTTGCTGAGCTTCCCAGCAGCATAAATTATTTTAAGATCCCATTTTCACATTTGAGAAGGGATAGTTGATGGTACCACATTTACTCTTTACTAACACTTTTTCTGCCACAGAACCAAACTGTTTGAAACTGCTCAAAGAATTTCACTATTGGAATAAAATTTAGTAAGAAAAAATTCCAGGGTTAATTTTTTTCATTAATCAGCAGTATTTTTTCTCTGTTAATCCTACAGAGGATACAGTAGGATTTGGACAGTAGGGAATACTGACAATATTGACAAAACCAGAGACACTCTTATGCTTCTGAGCCATTAATTGTGAAGAAAAATATCGTGATCTTAAAAACTAAGAAACATTTTCAGACTTCTCTTTTTGCTCCTTTTTTTTTTGTAAGCTTTTAATTGATATATTTGAGCTCTTCACCACTACATGACAGTCACACATTATGTGCTTCAAATGTGAGCCAATGTTCCACAGTTCCTCAACTGCGGGATCTAATATATAAATGGATTTAAAAAACTTTCATATTTTATGAATATTTTATCAGGGTTCATTCTTCCTTTTTCCACAATATTTAATTTCCTCTCTCATAAGCACTTGGTTTGTTCATAAATGCTTTTGACTGACACATGTCACTCAACTATTTGTTCCCCATGGCGAAAATGTATTTTATTCAAAACACAGTTTAGTCAATAAATGTCCCTGGGGTCTATTGTTTTACTTAAAGAGTACCAGAAATATTCATGAACTATGTTTGTTTGAAGTGGTTGCTGATTTTATAGTTGCAGTTTTTGCAGTCAAGATGTCTAATTTGCCAGTCACTGACCCCTGAAACTTGGTTTCCACTTGATATGGAAAATATATGATGAAGTACTGCATATTCTGACTTTGATCTGAACATCTAAGCCCTCCATTTGGAGGACATGCATGCATGAATCAAAGAAAAGCATAAAACTCTAGGGTATCTCCTAATTTCATAGTAGCAGCTGCACTATTAGTTCTGAACTTTCTACTTGACTTTTCACTTAATGGAATGAAATAGAATTGTAGCAGGAGGCAGAATGTGATTCAAGCTCAAATCTGGCTTTTGAATTACAAATGGCTGTATTATCTTTGCACCAGGAGAAAGGCAAAGTAGTAGCTAATAATCTGCAACAGAATCGACGTACACAGGAGAAGTTAATTTGCATGCTTTTCAATTTCTATGGAAGACTGGAAAACAAAATCTAGCAAGCAAGATTAATTTATATGTTAGAAGAGTACTTTGAGGAGAAAAACACATGAAAATACATAAAGGGAGAGCAGTGAGGGAGAAAAATTGCTCAGCAGGGAATTCTTCAGTTATTTGTCAAAACCAGGCAGATAGTGATGCACGAAACAAGCCAACAATTTCCTAACAATTGGAAGATGTTCCCAAACAAAGACCAAAGAACAACGAGAATATTTTTGGGAGAACAGCACCACATCCAGTCATTTTGTATGCATTTAAATGAACTTCAGATCTCTCAGTTTATAAGTAACAGCTTGAGACGCCTCTGGTAGACACAAAACACATGTGAGCTGATCTTCAGCAAACCATCCTTACATCCCACATCACAAGCAGTGAACCTGAGATGACAGACACTGCAAGTATTACCTCAAGTCAGGAAAATTGCTTCTGGTTTTTGGTTTGTGTTTTTTCACTATTTTCAGACATGCTTAATGTGCTAAACTCATAGATTATCTTGAAGAGGAGAGATGAAGATTCCCCTCTTGAAAAGAAGTCCTCATAGTAGACTCTAAGTGCTTAAAAGAGGACAACCCTTCCCCACAAAACACCCTAAAACCAAAAAATAAACCCCTTACAAAATAAAACCTAACAAAAACAAAACAAAACAAGCAAGCCAAAACCAGCTCCTTGTGCACTATCTTTTTGTGTTGTCTCTTTGATATTTGACCTTCCTGTGAGATCTGATATATAGAGAAAGGGTAGCTTATGAGGTTCTGGTCCATTGAGTAAAAGGAGCATTTAATTTCAATATGCAGGCATCTGTGTACAGCAGGCAGATAGCATATGTTTTACATTCATGGTCAGGAGAGCAGGTGCTAACTCTTCCTGTAGAATAGAAATAAGCCTGCCCTGTGCTACCATGCCAAAAGACCTTTTCTGTTCTTGTGCCTTATACAGCTGTAAGATTCATCCACATTCCACCCATGTGCTAATGATTCATCAATCCCCCTGGCAGGCTGGATGATCCTGGCATACCCTCTATGCCCAGCCATTCTGAACGTAGTCAATACAAGTGACACTCTTTTAAAGTGATCCTGGGGCTGAAACATCACTGATGGCCCACATTTGAAGCACAATTCAAGCTATATTTATCTGGACTTGAACTAATATTCAGTAGAAAACCGAAACCTTTTCTTACAAGTTCATCCAGTTGATAAGGAAGCCATAAAGTTCTGTGGCCAGAGTCATCTCCACACACAGGGAGGCAAAAGAGCCCAAAGGAGAAATGGGACAAAGGAGAACTGAACTGTTCCTTCACCTGCCTTCTCCCAGAGCTACATCACAGGAGATAAAACTACTTGATGGACTACCTAAGTCTAAGTCTCCCTGCCAAATGGATCCACGCTGTGTATGTATGTATACATGTATATTATTTCCCAGTAGGAGACTGTCATCCTGGATAAGGCCACTGCTAGTGTTTGAGAGTGCTGTGTTCTGCCTGTCAGTCTGTGTGCCTGGCACAAGTATGGGTGTGGTGCAGGGTTTGTTCACATATGTGCCTGGTGGGAAAAATGCTCAGCCTTACTCCTGATGAGACCCAAAAGCACAGAGCTCTACTGGACTGCTGCACTTTGCAGCCCGTGACAGAAACAGTGATATTTCACCTTCAGAGACGTGAAATTGCATCAGCAACAGCAAGATCTTGCAATAGACTTCTTTTAAAATAGGAATAATTTTAAATCCCTACCTCTCTTCATCTTACAGATCTGACTTTAATAAACTCATTCAGTGATGTTATTTCAGTAGCAAAATCTAGATAAGACAAGACATCATGTCATTTATCTGTTACTTTCTAGATTTTAACACACATTAGTATGTTCATGGGTGCTCTGCTAGCAGGGATGGTGACATTTGAGTAGCCCTTTTAATTAATTTTGACCTTTTTCCATCAATAAATAATTTTCAAATATATTATGGCCTTGTTCATTGCAATTTTTTGCTGTATATTGGATGGAGTGTTGTGTTTTCAGAGTAAGTGGTAAACAATGCTGGTGATCACTAAGCAGAATTCTTCTGCAAAAAAGCAGTCAATACTGGAACAATAGAATCACATGAGACTCAGAGACACAGATTGAGACCCAGTCAGAGGTGCTGGAAATTTACCAGAAATTCTTAAGTTCCCTAAATTATTTAATGATGAGAAAAATCCGGGGCTTCCTCGCTGAAAAGCTTTGCTGAGCTAATCCTTCTGTATCAGTGGAAATGTGTACTGCACCTGCAGCCAGTGCTGGCTGCACCTGCCAGGGTTAGCCCTACTGGCAGCTCAGCCACTCACTCACTGTCCCCACAGAGGGATGGGGAAGAGAAACAGAAGGGGAAAAAGGGGTTGTTGGGCAGTTTAATAGGGAAAGAAAAAGGCACATGCACAAACAAAGCAAAGTAAGGAATTTTTTCACTCTGGGCAGGCAGATGTCCAGCCACCTCCAGGAAAGCTGGGCTATATCACACCTAGTAGTGACTTGGGAAAGCAAACACCATCAGTACAATTGTTATCCCCTTCTTCTCCTTCCCCCAGCTGTGTGTGCTGAGCATGACTTCATTCATGAGGCCATATGATCTGGAATATCCATGTAGTCACCTGGGGTCAGCTGTCCTGGCTGTGTCCCCTCCCAGTTCCTTGTGCACCTGCAGCTCCTCACTGCAGGTGGGTGGGGGAGGAGCAGAAAAGTGTAAGCACTGCCCAGCAACAACTAAATCCCTGTGTCACCACCTCTGTTTCCAGCACAAATCCCAGCACTGTCCTGTACTATGCAGGAAATGAACCTTACCACAGTCAAACCAGCACAGTGTCTTACACCAACTGTTCAGGGCACAGACAAATTTGCTACTTTTCTATTGCTGCTCCCTTCCTTAACATTTGTGGGTATCAAATAAGGCAGAATCAGCAGTGGTTGCTTTCTATTGCTGTGCTGTGATATGCATTTAAAGCAGAATTTAAATTCTAGTTTTTCACATTTGCAGGCTAGATTCAAGTCCTGCTTGCTGCTCAATGTTTGTCGAAGTATTTTTTAATTTTGTGAGCAAGACATTAAAACACTTCAATTTGTCTCCAAGAAAAAGTATTTCCTTACAACCAAAAGTCCCCAGTCAATAAAAATGGATAGGCTTTCTATGCAGATGCGTTATCACAATGTCTTGGAGATTAAATCTCAGAATTTAATTAATTCTGATTTTGATCAATCACTTCCCAACTTCTTTGCAATTTAAAGATCTGCACAAGGGGAAAAGAGAATATCCTGTATGCCCACCTTCTTACTTTTACCATTATAGTTGTCATAATTCATTATGTATGTCCTATTTCCTTTGTGGACTGTGAATATATCTTGGATTTAGAAATAACCACTAGGTCGTTTCCTCTTGCCCACTGCACAACACAAGTCAGAAGCATTTTACTCAAGCTTTCATTTACTGAGAATAATAATCAGTATTTGACTGCATAAATCAGTTTAAAGGCATTTAAACAAACGGAGTTCACACTTCAGCCGGTATTGACAAAAGAATGCAGAAAGTTGTCCTGTGTGTACAAACCGGCTTAAAATGATCTAAAGTTAAGGTCTTGCAAGAAACTTATGGTACTTGCCTGATGATTAAAATCATCCTATGTTGTTTTATTTCTTAAAAATCCCTCTATTAGAGGGATTAGTGACACTAGATTTTTGCTACAGGATGCGGTAACTAAACACATGGGAGTTTGTTCTGCCCTAAAAATACTCATACCCTGTTTTACTGCAGCACAGACCTATTACAAATAAATATAGAAACGAACCAAGATAGTCTAAGGCCAAAAGGAGCAAACCAGTGCTTATTCTGACATTCTGGATGTCATAAAGAAACCAGAAAAGATAATTTTTAATGCATGATTCTCTCTCTACCAGGGCTTTGTAGATTTGAAGACCTCAAGAAAGCACTGCTACCATTGTTTATATTATGTAACACTTTGGGATCAAAGTGTATTTTATAAAAAGTCAATAAAGATTAAGATCATTTCAGCCAAATTGGTCTTTCCTGATGTTAGGTATATATGGCAAAAAACATGAGTAAGTTTTTCTGGCTAAAGTTAACTTTTCTCTCTAAATCCCACTGAAACTGCTTTTCATCAGAAAATTTAGGCCAATCTGACCAAAGCAAAATGCTAAAATCAGGTATCCTAAATTGAGTAACAGTTGGAGTCAGAGGCACAAAAAGTATCCCCTTATCTGTGCTGACAGGCTCTGACACCCAAGAGAACACAGAGTTTAGCCTAAAACCATGGAGGAAGCTTCTAAAGCTAAGTAAAGAAATTGCCTGTGCATGTGTGAGTTAAAATTCTGTTAAGTCAATGGGTGGAAAAGTTAGAGTTTGGAGTTTTAGTTATATTAATATGTGAGATACAAGATGGAGAATTTGGGGCGTTGTCTCTTTCTCCTCCTTGTTCTCCTTCTTCCTCCTTCGTCTTCTTCTAAGGATATTTGGGTAGTGTTGAATGGTTGGACAAGAGTCCACATGCCAGTTCACAGGTGTTGGGCCATTGGGGCATTAAGGAAAATAAGTTACTTGGCATTTGATTATTGGTAAATGGACACATAAAAGACCTTGGAGAGATTCTTCTCCAGGCATTTTGTCCCTCGTTATCCTAGTGTATGCAGCATCTTCTAGTTTGTATATATGTAATATAAATAGGAATAAACAACCAAGACTGGAACAAAAGAGCCTCTCTCTGGTTAATTCTGATCCTGAGACAAACACCTGAACCCCATGGTGTTGGCACCTCCAACAAGTAACTAGCATGAAAGATTCAGAAAACCACTTTCACAGCAATGAAGGTGCTCATATTAAACAATGTATATCTTTTGTATGCTAAAGGTCCAAGCTGAGACTATATGATCAACCCCTTTGCTTTTGAAATCTAAACAGACATTGATGGACTGATCTTTAAGATTTCACTTTACCCTCCTCTTCCTGCTGCTGATCCAAAGGACACACATCTTGAGAGAAAAAAAGAAATGAGGTGAAAAGATTGAAATAACAGTAACAGTAGGAGTTAGTAACATCCACCTGGTTTTGACACGCAACATCAGAGTGAAATCTCTCAACTCCTACAAAAGTATTTGCTAAACAAAGGGAGTGTCAGCAATAGACAAGGACATCTTTCAAACCACTACCCCAGCCACTGGCTTCTCGGGGGGAGTGGTGGTCTGTGGGGTACTCACCTCTCCACTGAGAATATGATATTCTTTGTTTTTCTGAAAAAAATGGACTGAAACACCTTTGTACTCTGTATAGCAATAACTCATTTCCAGACAAACATTGCCTGAGATGTGACAGAACATTAATTAAGGTTCTGCTTAGTTACAATGACTTCAATTGATAGCCAAATACACACACATTTTGTGCTGAAGATTTGACAGCTTTCCCAAATATTACATTTGGGAGACTGATAAACATCTGTTTCAACAAGACATTCTATGACTAAACAAGCTTCTCTATTTCTGATTAATTTTGTAAGGAAACATGTGCAAAGTGAGTAAAACCATTTAACTTATTCATTATATGGGTCATTAGATTTTCATTTATTAAAAGCAAACTTGTCAAAGTACTGGGATTATAATTAAAATTCACATAAAGGCATTTTTGCTCCGATTACCTTTATGTTTGTATTTGAATGGCAAGAAAACAAACAGCAAGCTCCTAGCAGGAGCTCTGATTACCTTACCCTTTCAGTTTAGCTTAGGACCATGTCTTGCATCAGAATGGTCTTTGACACAGGCTAGGGAGGTTTTTTGGATGAAAGCAAATTTTAAAATCACTGGTGTCAGGATACAGCTATAAATAAAGAAGAAATAATCAAGGTTTGAGGAACAAGTGAGTAGTATTACTTTTGAAAAATGGGCTTTCCATCTAATTATGCAATCTTAAGATGTTAAAGATTTTTCTTATTTGGGAGTTTGGGATTCTGAGTTCTGAGAGATGTTTTGAGAAGAAATGAATATGAATCATTTTGATTGGTAGCACAATATATTAAAATTATTGGATTTCTTTACAACCTGTATATATTTTAAACTAGCAAACATTCATATTTAATTTTCATTGTTTCTCACTGATATTTTTTCTTTTGACAAAGAACTGAATCTGTCCTCAAGAAATATATTTAAGTTTTCCAGTAAAAGACTGAGTAACATAAAACTCTGATTCTGTCTGGTAAAAAGAGAATATATTTTTATATGAAATGGCAACCATGAGCATTGCTAATACTCTGCTTTTTCTTCTGCCATATTTTTTCATTTATATGGTACCCTATGCTTTATTTTCATGGAAAGGGAGAGGGGCTGTGGGTGTTTGGGAATATTTTATGTCCTACTGTTGGACCGAGAGGTTTTTTGAAAGAAAGTTTTACAAACAGTTTCTGATGGCAGTTTATCCATTTTTCAAGATGCAAAATTACAGGCAAAATAAGTGTATCCATATCAGTAATTTGTTTCCTAATGAGACATAAAAATTGTTCTTTTACTAAAAAAAGATCTGTTGCACTAGGAAAAAAAGTGCCTTTGATTTTCAGTTTCTTAAAGCTAAAATATTTCTCCAGAATACTGACCTTTTCCTGAAAGGAATCAGAAAATGAGCTGACTTGAAGAATGAATCCCTCTCTCAGATGAAGGACCCATGCACCATGTGGTCAATAGTTGATGACTGAATGCCAAAGAGATTCTGGCTCAGGGATAGACCACACAACCAAAATACCATGAATGCAAACAACTTGACCCCAAAAAATCTTTTGAGCAGTTACTGCAGAACATGTGTTTGGAAAGGATTAACACATTTGGCCGCTGTGACTTTGCCAGCATCATGGATATTTGTCAGCAGCACAAAAACCTTTAGGGCAGACTTTATAAGAACAGAAAAAGCAATTATGACACCAGCTTTCCTCTTGGATTCCTGAAACAAACACCATGCTTGGGCATTGAAATTAAAGCAGTATTGTCCCATTCCTCTCTTTATTTTTTGTATATATTTACAGTCATTCAAAAATTAACTCACCTGGCTCTACTGAGATGTTTATTGTGATATCATATATCAAACAATTTTTAGCCATATAAACATTTTCTTCACTGAACATAAAATATTTCAGAATATTAGATGTAATTATAGAGAACTGTGTGACAGACTGTTATATGTTGTATTAGTGTATATTTCACTATATAAGAAGAACAACTACTATTTATTAAAGTGATACCGTTTTTCATTTTCCTATGGAGCTCAAGAGACCTACAGAAATCTTTGCTAAATAAATATCAAAATTACTGAAAAATACAAAAATAATGAAACAGTAGCAAGACAAAGCCTTCAAAATCAGGGCTTTGAGTATACAAGAATTGGAAGTGTCCCAAAATCAGTATGGTCTTACTAGAGGACAATGAAGAATATAATTTCTGTAGCCCTCAGGAAAAAGAATTGTAATAAGCCATAAGAGAACACCATTGACACTTTGGAGCTGACTCAGTGTTATTGAGCTGCTTTAATGCAGCACTGTGTTCTCTGTGCAGTGTTAATACAAGGAAGGAATGATATCTCAATCCACAACATTCAAATTAACTTTGACCTAACACTTTGTTATTGGAAATGTTGTCAATGCATTCTTCTCATAAAAAGATTCAGTGCCAACTCATCACTGATCTGAAAATTTTAGGGAGCATCTGGATATAGAATGACATATACATGCTGACAAAGATGTAATATGTAAATGTAAACTGTAAATACCAGTTTTAAAATCCAAGTCTGTGTAGAGTCTTCTAGAAGCAAACCATTTAGGCAGTTCAATAAGTTGCATGCATTTATCATAATCTGTGTTACAGACAGCATAAACCAAAAGACCAAATTTTATTTTCTAGAAACATTTCTACAGCCTTAAAGCCTTCATGTGTACAGTGGAATGTTACTGATATCAAAGTTAATTTGGTTAATAATTGTTTATTTTATTAAATCAAGTTTTTCAGATGTCATTTTCCATTTCAGTAGCAGAGAATCCCTGTATGTTCCTCTTACAGAGCACATTTCTCTTATGTTCATTGGAAAATAAACTCCTCCTGTTTGTTAGGATCACTTAAACGTTGCTGAGACAGCCACAGTAGTAGTCTAATTGAGGAAAAAAATGTCTTCAGAAAGTTCTAGCCAAAATTAAACTGACCAATTAAAAAAGAAATAATATCTGTGAAACTTTGCTTCTAGTACTGACCTTTGCTGTAGCATTGAATATTTCTATGGAAAAGCTCTGAGGCTGTAAATCTGCTGTAAATGGGCAGAGGAAGGCAGTTTTGCAGCTATCAGAGGCTAGGTGCTGACTGCAAGGCAAGGACAGTCAGAAACAGCAGCTGATGCATGCACAGAGTATCTGTGAGTCAACCATAACACCAGGCTGAAACAAACAGTAAGAACAGGGATGTGTCCTTAAAAATACATATAATGATCTCTCCGATGTTTAAATGTCTTTAATGATCTCTCAGATGTCTTTCTTGTACGAACTTTTGGCAAGATTTTGCTAGCAGCTACATACAACAATTTTTGTTACCTATATAATAGGAAATATGCATAACAAGGTGATGTATTAGTCTTAAGACATTTACAGCTTTGGGAAAGGGAGATAATATTTCGTTTAGACCAGAGAGTACTACATTAATAATGCAAATAGATGTACATTAATAAGGGAGAGGAAAGAAAATGGGTGACAAGCAGGCAGAGAGTTGTCAGGCCTAGAGAATGAACCAGTTACACTTGGATAAGCTGAGGCTCCTCTCATAACAAGTCCAGATACTGGCACATAAGAGGAATTTGTGCCTTCTACAGCTTTCAATTTTATAAGTTGCCAGCCAAAAAGTCTCAGAATCTATTGAAAATGTAGAATAGCTTTGTGGTGACAGAAACTGATGTTATTCTGAGTCACCTTTGCTTTCACAGGAAGAAATTTTAATTGCTTTGTGATCAACATCCAAGAGATGTAGAGGAAGAAAACTGTAAGAGCAGGTTTTAAACACATAGAAACACTGTCTCTGTGAGAAGCTATACTTTCAGATATTCATCTTAAGGAAAGAGAGATTAGAATGAGTATTCTGGGCTAAGAGCAAAATTACAGTAGCCTTATCAACTCAGAAAATTAAACTGGTATAAAACTGGTGATACAATTCAGAATTAATGCAAATCTTCTCATCCATATAGCTAGAACAAAACCAAACCCCAAAATATATAATAGCTATGTCTGGTAATTTCTTGCCTTTAACCTGCTGTAAGCCTTTCCCTTATGGAGTGATGAATGTTGCTAATTGCAATAAAAATTCTGTCACGAATGAATGAAATAATTTCATGCTCATTCTCTATGGGAATTTATATAAAGCTTGAAACAGCAGAGACTTCAGCAAAAAAAGAAAACGTCTGTCATATTTAAATTAATTCTGTGCTGTTCACAACTTTAAGTGAAAGACAAAAATTTACAGTTTTTAAACTGTAGGTAGTAAATTCACTGGATCTCAAGAACTTCTCCCTGAAGTGGAAGAAATTTTCATCTCCATTCTGAATATATGTGTCTTTCAGTGTTAGAGAAACTGAGGTGAAATAACCCCTAGGGTATGATTTCCTTGCAATAATCTTCAGAGGGTTTAGAAGGGGTGTGGTGCCCCCAGCAAAGATCAGACCCATAGAGGAAATGCCAGCAATGCACTGACAGTGTGTGTGACAGTGCTCAGCTGCAGACTCCTGACACTCAAGAAATTCAAAGGCAGAGGTAGATGAAGGATAGGTAAGGATTCCTCTCTCTTCAGCCAGCTCCTGATCTTTTATCTACACCAGGGGTTAATAATTTTGGCATTACATATGTACCCTTTTTTCTTATATGGATGGGAACTTCATCTGAGAGTTTAGGCAGCTTCATCAGGAAGACATGCTTCACTGAAGGATGGACAGGTACCAGCTCCTTCTCAGTTGTTTATTCCTCTGAAATAAACTTTGTTCCAATAACCTGTCTGCTTCCTGTTTAAGCAAAAGCAGATCTGGCTGTTGAAAGTGCACACAGATGCATCTTTCATTTCCTCCCTTTCAGCAGCTGTTTATGACTCACCATTAGCAACTTCAATTATAAAACCCTCCAGTTATCATTTTTGCATTCTACCATTATTGTTTATTACTACACACCTAAATCTAATTACTATGAGGTGATTACTCCTGCAGAATTATGACAGTCTTCTATCTTTGATTTAAACTAGTAAAATCAATGGTTCTGCCTCTAAAGAAGCCACCACCATAAAATATGGATCAAATAATTTCACACAGTGTTGGAAGCAGTATAATATGGATATTTAAGACCAGCAATTAGCAGGAGACTTTGCGAACACAATGACATTTAAATCAGTAGTGGATGTCCGAAATGCCAGAGAGCGAGAAAGTTATCTACAGAATGAAGAGGTTCCTTCTGCTTAATGAGGGTCAAAGATTTTCACTGCTCTGAACCTGGTCCTTGAATACCAATTCCAAAATAATATTTGTTGCGGGGTGCCTTAGGTGGTCAAATTTTTGCGATTCTGAGGAAAAACCTTTCATTTCCAAACATCTTGCCTGCCCTACTTGCACACCCCAAAGGCACTGTGGCAAGGCTCTGGCCAAAGGGAAACCATCCCACGTGCCTTTGCCTTCATGGAGCTGCTTTGCCAGATTCTTCAACACAGTTTGTGGAGTGGCCTCATTGCTTTTAGTCTGTATCTCTTCACATTCCCCTCGGAGGTTATAACTTTACAGCCCTGGAAATAACATGGTACATAATTCACATACCCCAAGACTAATATGATGGAGGTGCCGGGCTCAGCCAGTCAACACACAACAAATGCACCTGGGGTGCAAGGGGTGCCTGTGCCATCATAAGGAAAACCATTGACAGGGAGTCTAAGAGAGTCTCAGTGTACAAGATCATGGTCCAGTCCAAAAACTCAGACTGAAGCAAAGCACCTTGAAATGAGCATAGCATGTCTTCAAACATCAGCAGCTACCGCTTCACTCCAGAAATCCATTCCTTGAGGGCAAGCAGTGTGCTCCTTGCTGATACAGGCACAGCCTGAGAGAACCAAATTAGTCAGATGTTTTAGCCACTGCTCTGCTGTTGATGGCTGGTTGCAACAATTTTTCATCTTTCTCCAAGAAGGACTAACATGTAGTGCTGTGCTATGGGTAAATTCATTTACCACTTCATGAGCATTTTAATTTTCTGTAATAAAACCAATACACCCCGGTTTGCGTTATCACAGTTCATTCTCCATCAAAATAGATCTGAACTAAAGAGCCCACAGGTTCTAGAAGACCAGCTGAGCTACAGGAAACCAAAACTTTGAATCTTTGGGATCTGTACTAAAAGTATGGTGTTCCAGTATTTTCAAACACTGGGCATTATTTTCCTTCACATTTTTTTAGGCAAGAGATGCTAACATCAGTTGAAATCCTAGTTTAGAAAAAGCTCATCTGCAAAACAATTTGCTTCAACTTAGATGGTAAGAGCTACAAAATCAAAGGACAAGAAAGAGCTTTAACTACTTTTCACAAGGCCATGAAAAAAAGAATTATGATTGAGTACAGAATGATATTCCCATTGCCAATCCGGATAGAAAATTTTGTCTTCCAGAATATGACACATATATTAGGCTAAGAATTCAGAAAATAGAAGGCACATTTACAGCATCTTTTGCTTTACAACAATACCTTAAAAGACAAACAAGCAAACAATTTTATAATCAAAAAAATAAAAAGGAAGACCCCCACCCAAAAACCGAATCCTCCCTATATTTTACCCAAATTGACCCAAACTCCAGCTGTGTAAGGTGTTGCTCTTCTGTGAGTTGGTGAGATGCTGTGATAACTAGGTCTCATATGGGAAATGAAAATCAGGACTCTCAACATACCTTGGAAAACAAAGGAAAGATGTAGATAAAAGCTGCTTTAAAAAAATAAAAAAATAAAATACTTTATCCTACTTACATTTTTTGGCACAGAATCCTTAGTTTTCTCACAAGACCTAGATTTCAGCTCCACCCTGCTCCTTCCATCACAAAACCAAAGTCAAGAGGCTTCTTTCTTCCTCCAGAAAAGCTCTTGTCTCAGCCCTGCCACCTGCCTGCCCCTCCACAGAGGGTGGTGTTGCAGAAGCCCTCCTTGCCAAGAGCCTGAAGTGGCAGGCATGGCCACACATCACACAGCATTTTACATGGTCTTTATTTCCTCCCTTCTCATTGCCACTCAAGAAAGGAATTGAGATAAACTAGTCTTTAAGAGATATTTAGACTGGTTTGTGTCAGAGTCCAAAAGAGCATTACTGCAGAGTAATGCTAGAATTATGATTGTTCCTGTTCTCAACTTACTGTAACACTTGGGCTCTTACAAGGGACAAAGGGTTTCTTCTGCAGGGTCTTTATGTATTTGCTGCTTCCCAGCTGTTTGGGCACAATTCTTTGCTTCTGCAGCATAATCACTTCTCATAGTAAATATGCTTCTAATTAAATTATGAGAGCCGTTTACATTTCTCTGAGACCCTGTAACACTGGTCTGCTATGCCTCATCCAACTTAAAACTTACTAGAATTATATTTACTTTACAAAGGCTTCTACCTCATTCCATTTTTTTCCTCTTCCTCTGAGACTTGTGTTTTCTGCGGGGATTTTACAGATGAACCACACTATCACATCCTCTACAGATCAGTCTCATGGGTTCAGCGAAAGAGGATTCCAAATACTCTTTTCATATCCCCTTACAGGCCAAACATTAATCCATCCTTCATCTCCAAGCCTTATTCCACTGTGTTAGCACAGTGAGGTTTTGGTGGCAGGTGGGCTGCAGGTGTGGCTCTGTGAGAATTAAGTTAATTTCTCTAGGGTGAGTCTGTTTAGCCTGTGATGGTCACCAGTGACAGATCTCTCCCTGTCCTCATCTTCACCCATGAGCCTTCTATTGTATTTTCTCTCTCCCATCCAGCAGAGGAGGGCAGTGACAGAGTGGATTTGGTGAGCACCTGCAGTGCAGCCAGGGCCAACCCCATACACTTACCTTTTCCAGAAACCCCCATCACCATTCTCACTGTCATTACTTCTACTTTCAATTTATCTGTACTCGGAT
Source organism: Anthoscopus minutus (assembly GCA_013399455.1). NCBI lineage: Eukaryota > Metazoa > Chordata > Aves > Passeriformes > Paridae > Anthoscopus > Anthoscopus minutus. The sequence continues at coordinate 94,497 of VWYI01028829.1, forward strand.
TATATCTGAGCACATAGAGGGAGAAGGAGATTTATTCCAAAATAAACTGAGGGTTTTGAGTATCCCCACAAGCACTGAACTAGTGCTCAGACACTGAACCAGAACTGAAACCCTCCCCTGTAATTCCTTCTCTTTGAAGGCAGGCTGTCACCACTGTAATCAGATTCCCATTCAACTCAGTCATTTTTGTAATGACCTAATTCTCCAATATCCTGTATCAGGAGGTTCAGTCTGGGGTTGCATGTGTGATCCTTTTCACTCTCATCACATCTTTACACATCAAACCACTTTCAGAGTTTTCTTTTTACAGAGCTACCTTGTACATACAGCCATCCTCAGGCTTTACAAGTACCTGGTTTTCTTCAGGAACCAAGCTTTGCATTTCTAAAAAGTTACCAGAAGTAACAGGTGTGCTAAAGCAAACCTTTCTCTTATAAAGCATAACTTTTAATTTTCAAAGGCAGCATTTATAGAAATAATTTCTCCTTAAAGGCAAATAATAACAGCAGCCACTTTTTCCTGTCCACTGTTACTTAATGAAAGTCCATAACATCCATCCTGATTCAACCTTTTGTGGAGGCCATTTGTCTCAAAAATCCTTGGCATAGCTTGTCTTCTCTTCCACTGTAGTTATTTCCCGTATTTGTTCTCTAAAATATCCAAATTAAACAAGAAGCTCCTCCTTGCACTACTCAAGCCCCCTCCAGAGTGCTCATCTTTGAGCTGTTTGGTTTATGTATTTTAAATTGAGCAGGTTTCTACCATTTGTGATGCAATATCTCCCTATATGCAGTAAGATACAAAATCTGATTTCTTCTGCCTAGCACATTACCCCTTTGGAGGAGCAGAGTGGGAATGCATCTTGCACTCTATAAATAGAGCAGCCATTTGCTTGGACCTTCAGGGACATCTGTAAGATGACATCTAGAAGGACCCAGGGTGAGGGTGTTTGGGGATGGGGATAAAGCACACAATTTTCATTATCTGATCATTTACACACCACCAAGAACTGGCTCTGATTAAGTCACAGCCTGTTCAGCCAGCTCTCTCCAGCTGCTAACAAGTATTTTTCAACTGAACATATTGAATGGTTGAATTGGGCACTTTGCCCAGCTTGTCATAAAATGTGACAACTGCTCCACAGGTATCTGACCCCAGCTTTTGTAATTTGAAGGTTCTGCTGCTTGAAATTTCTCTTAGAAGGAGTGAGCATGTCTCTGGCTTGTGCCAGTGAAACACAGATGCAACTTCTGGAGCTATTTTAGGAGATAGGCTCTGACCCTGATGCTCCAGAAAGACTGCTGAAAATAGGAGGAATTATTGTACGTGGGTGCTTCAACAAAGTATGTTGGTGCTTTCCATCACACACATACAAAAAAAAAAGGAGAATTTTAAGGTGGGAAACATTGTTCATGGAAAGTTAGCTGAATATTTTGGAGTAGACTGATTTTCTTTGTAGACCCACATCAGATCCATTGGAGAGAAAGAGTATTAAAATCAAATTTCTACTCTACAAGCACTTAAGAAAATTTACAATGACTTCATAGTTCCACTCTTTGTGGTTCTCCATGGGGAAACCCTCAGCTATCTTAAATACCTGTGCTACAGGCTAGCATTGATGGTTAAGAATATGAATAGAAATAATATAGTTCCAGAATTGTTTTCCTAAGCACTTTTTATGATAAGATACAAACTTTCTCTGAAAAATACCTATGTAAGTGTGTGCAAATTATATTGTTGTGTGTGCCTAAAATCCTCTCATTTTTGTCTCTTGATTTAAACAGCAAGCAAATGCAACAGACTACAATTTGCAGTAGGATCGATGCTGACATTGGAGAATCAAGATTATTCTGGATTTCAGATTTTTTTTTTTCTAATAGAAGCGAGACATTTAGAAGAAATTAAAAAATAGATTTAGTTGGTACACCATTTTCTGTTAAAACTATTTTCAGGCATCTCTGCACATGATTTTCATATAACCGTGTAGTTAGCCTACAACATAACAACTCCTACCCTGGTTTTATTACTCCTTATTACTGCATTAGTTAGGATAAAACCCCTTACTGTATTTTAATAGAATATTCTGTCAATAGCAGATAGTCAAAATTTCAAATCAGCATCTCATAACATTTTACATTTTTACAGAAGACTGCTGTAAATAAGGACACTACAGTTTAATATGTAGCCAAACACTCAGACAGTGTAAGTATTTAAATGTACATCACATTTTTAAGACTACTGACCAGAATGTAAATTATAAGTTTTAACTACTGGCTTTGACTGATTTCTCTCTCTGCTGTCATGGAAACCTACGTTAAAGACAAAGAAACAATGAAACCTAATTAATGTCTCATCATTCTTCTGTACAGAAAATGTATTGGGCAGTACTTGGTAACATTATGGCAGCACACAAATCCATAGTTAAAGGATTTCTGCCAAAAACAAATGTTTTGCTAAAAAATTCTTTAAAGAGATAAATAAGTCAGAAGTACAAGATAGATAAAGGAGAGTTTCTCCCACCACTCTTCCCCCAGATATATTTTGAGGGTTAAATTTAGAGGAGGAAACACCACTTTGAAATGTTCTTGCATTTAGACCCTGCAACCTGACAGTTTCTCAGTAAGATGAAGGATCACCTTGGGTAAGAAGCAAGAGCCTGTCAGGTTGCCATGAGACATGTCAGGGTGTGGGTGCTGGCAGAGGGAGGCAGCATCAAGATGATGGCAAGAGGGTGTTAAAGCAATAATTGAGAAAGAAGGATCTCTCTTCATTAAACTCTTTGTCACCTGCCAGGTTTCATTCTTCTGAGTGAAAGAAGAATGATACCTGTGATACTGGGATACCTCTATACTTGACTATCAGATCTGATTTTTTCCCCAAAGACTCTGTGTTTTAAGTGGTACAAACCACTAATCTTACTTTTCTAGTCTTGTCCTTAGAAGAAGGTTCTGCAAATAGTACATGTGATGCTTCTATACCCTGCTGCAGCTTCATGTTACAAATTCATTATTCACAGAGAATATGGGAGAGGATAGCATGGGTGAAAGTCCTGTAAGTTTAACTGGATTTTTTTTTATTACATAATGAAGTTCTGCAAGTAGGTTAGACAAGAGATTAAGAGTAATATTTTTTCCCCAGGTTAAACAGTGGATAGTTACAGGACTTTTTTCTTTTCACAATCCTAGACTGCAACAAAACCCACCATGTCTCAGGGAAGGAGATTGTTGGACACTATAATTTAATTTCATTATAAGTTTACATCTTCTGGGATTTATGAATGAATAAAACAAAGACTCTTTGCAATGTTAAATTGAATCACTTCACACACAACTGATTAAGCAGGGAAAAGTGTTTAGCATATTGATTTCTGCTGATGTGCACCTGGTGCTGATGTGCACCAGGGCCTATGGCAATGACAGGGCCCTGGTTCCAGCTGCCTGATGCTGTCAGCCTGGCTGGGAGGCTCACCACAGCTCCTGCCCTCTCCTGTGCTCAGCACTGCCTCCCAGCCCCACTGTCTGACAGCCCCACTACTCCAAAGCTACTGGCAGCATCCCTAACTTCTTGTGCTCTATAGCTTATAAATAAGTCATGCTTGCAGGGCTGTAGAGGCATTGTTCATCCAGGATTTCTGACTTAAACAGAAGCTGGACAACAATCTGGAGGGTCTGCCTTTTCTCTTGTCCCTGGGAGAGAACATAGATGCACCAGGAGAGCACAATAGCCTCCGTGACGTAAAAAGTTTTCAGTTGTCTCCCAAGTAAGAGAGATAAAAGAAAAAAAGTATGAAATTATACTATTCATTGAAACAGAGAGAAATTAATATAGGATGTCATTAAAGCAGGCTGTACTCATCAAAATTTGTGACTATAATAATTAAAGACAAATTTCATCTGAATTGGGATTATCAACCATTGCCACTAGTTATGTAGATACTGTGCATGTGGCATCAATTGTACTAAACAGACAGCTAAAGAAAGAACCACAGGCAATTCCATATTTATTGATGGGGCATCCTGAAGTTGGCTTATCAAACCCTATTGAAAAGGTCTTAAGATTTTCTTGAATTATCTACAAAAAGGAAAATAGAAGGAGAGAGGTATTAAAAATTATTCCCAGCCAAAGAGGTTACCCAGGAGATACATCTGAGAAAGCACTTGTCTGTATGTCACAGGTAAGTGACAGACCTTGCCTAGCAGGAAAAAGCCTATCATGATTGATTAGGAGCACAGACAGACACTGTGTGAAGTTTTTTTAAGAGCTCAAAGGAAGCAATACAAGCTTGCTGAAAAAGCAGTGCCAGAAAAGTTCAAACTCTTCTTCAGCACTGAGTTTTGTCAAAGAGTCATAAGAGTATTATTTTTTTCTCCTGTTGTAGTCTAAACAGATCCTGTTGTGCTGTTTGGCTGCCTCAGGCTGCTGAGATACACAGCGGTCAAAGAGATTTTTACTTGCTGGGTGGAGGAAGAGCTGCTCATTTCTTGATAGCACACATGCACATGGCAGTCACCTCAGAGCTAGTCCCAATGACACCCTGTGCTCTGTGATCCCAGATACTCACAGTGATATTTTCAATGTGTCACGGCTTTTTGAAAGACTGCCTTCTTATATCTTTGTATACTAATTGCTAGTGTCAATTTTTTGCAACTAAAAATTCCATTTTCCGCTTGAACAAATGCTAGAAAAACCCTATGCTTCATTAGTACCATTCTGTAATTTAGTGATCACAAATATGGATCACAATCAGAGTTGTGTCATTATTATTTCATAGGAACGTTGTTATACACCATATTCCACGGACTTTTAGAGGAAGGATAGAACCACTGCAAGTAGCTTGGCTCAAACTATACTTTTATAAAGACTGCAGAAGTGCAGGCAAATCCACCATGGCTGAAGATGAATGGAAGATGTTGCTGCATCAGATTTCCCAGACTCAGCAAAAATATGCAGGTGCTCACCACATGAACCTGGATCATGCAGTAAAGCTGGTACAGGAAATGGAAATTGTCCTGCCTGTCAGTTCCACAGAGCTGGTTGTACTGACAGGAAAGAAACCATGCTCATCCTTCCCTTAGGAATGCAGGACTGTACTGTCGAGATTATAGATGTCACCATTTATTAAGTGATGAACAATAATAAAAAGGACAGTACTTGAGACCAGCGTAACATATTTTATTCCTCTTAGATGTTAACATCTTCACTTGTAAATTATATCTCTACAATTTTTTAATGTGTTATAAAGCTTAACTCCTAAAATTCCTTTTAAATGGGTATGGCTTAGAATGTGCTGTTCCTTTTTATCATATCATTTGATCATTTATCAACTACCAAATATTCTCCATGAAGGAATATCTATGTTTTGAATATTTTCTTCAAATAAAGGACATTTTCCTCAAGAGAAAATTTCAAGAGCTCTAGTTCAAGATGAACAAAGGATTTCATTATTTTTAAAGAGGTTTCAGAGTTTTCTACTTCCACAGAAAGAACAACTTGCATGGAAATCTATAGTTCATCTCTCTTTCATTGGAGAGACAAAAAACAACACCTGATTTTTTCTCTTCTGCTTTATTTTCAAATATCAGTAAAGGAAGTCCAGTCTTTGAAGAATCTGATTTATGCACTGATATTGGTTATACTTTCTAATTAAGTTAGATTTTGTACCCACTTAAGGAGAAAAATGCCTTCTCCTTTCAGCCCACAGTTCACATTCTCACCAGGCTCATTATCATTTTTGTTTGCATCTATATTTTTCTCTCGTCCTTCTCTCAGCCCATCTCTTGGTGAGGCTGTGAAAGCTATAGTCAAGGAGAAGAATTATTTCTGTTAGGTCTACTTCACTTATTTGTTTGTAAGCAAGGATCAATCCCACCACCTCAGCTTTTGCAAGAAAGAATTTTCTCTCTGCATCCTGGATAAACTGTGGTTTAGGCAGTTTGAGAGGATTTGATGGGCAGAAGTGTTTTTCCCACTGGCCAAATCCATTTTGCAGAGGAACTGAAATACTAATCTTCATAGCCCATGACCTTTCTTTTTTTTTGGGTGTTAATTTGTAAAATGTACATCACCACAGAAAAGGAACCTTAAATCCTCCCTTATGTGTCATGTACTTATGAAACATGAGAGTTATCCTCTTCTCATTAGGACTTTACACTGCACAAATATCATTAATCTTGAAATCATTAATAATTTTCTGAAGTATCAGGTTCTCACTGCACTTTACAAGTACAATAAATATAATTTTCATTCAATAAAATGGAATTAAAAGCACATTTATGGTGTAAAAATCTGTAGTTGACTTTTAAATTGATAAAAGCTTTGATAAATTTTAATGAGTTAAGACAAAGATTCTCCTAGGCAGGCAAATTTAATGCATTGCAGAACTTCCTGCTTTGGTTTAATTGCACTATTTTTCATTTTAAATTCATTCTGATACAATTCCAATAATGGACATTTTAAACTGGCTTGCACTCAGGATTTTTATTATTATTATTTAATCATTTATTTACATCTCTTATACCCTTATATGTAGGCTTTTGACATCTGTTCTGTCCTCTTGAACAGCTGGCAAAAAACATCCCCAAATTTTAATACTTGGCAACTTGAAAAATATACCTGACATTCTTGCAGAAACAAAAAGGAAATATGGTTCAGAGAGCTAACATATCACCTGAAGCACAAAGTTATTCAATTACCGCTATTTTGATATCTCTTGCTAGTTCCATAGGGGCTTTGATTTTGTGTTTAGTATCACTACTCTGACTTTTACTTCAGCCTGTTAAAAATAAAAAGGAATTCACCTATGTGTTTTGTGTGGTTTGAACAAAAAACCCTCATCACTAAAACCACGAACATATTCAAAAGCAAACCAGGAGAATTTTCCATAGCCATATAAGAGGAGTACTCTACCAGTATTCTCCAGGAACAAGTGTAACATTTTTGGACTAGTTGTACAACTGTAGGATCTGTTCAGTACTAAAGATTTGCACAGGAAGTGTTAAGCACTTATTTTTATTCTGTAAAGATCACCTTTTTGCATTCACACTTCAAATGGTTTTGCAGGTGCATCCAAGACCGTTTTGCCCTCTGATGGCCATTCCACTGTGGCTGGGCTTTGTTACCACAGTGCTGAGCTGCATCTTGTGTAATCTACATTTAAGAGAGCGTTTACTACAGGTTAATTGCAGTCTCGGTTTTCACAGCATAGGTAAGAATTGATCCTGACTGAAAACAGTTGATTTATATGATGTACTCATTACTCTGCCAAAAGAACCACTTTACCTACAGGACCTTGGTTATCAGTCTAATTGCACACTCCAGATACTGTGTTTGGCATTCATAACCTTTAAAGCAGAGAATGGAAAAAATAAAGAAAAACAAACAAAAGCTCTGCTTGCCAGAAGTGGCAATTGAGGAGTCTGAAGCAATATCTAAGTGCTTTTCTTCTTTCCTGCATTAGGCTGAGAGCACCAAAACCCTGCTCCCTTGAGAATATCCCTGCCACAGCACTGAAGCTCTGCATCCCCCCAAAAGGAATAAAACTCCTAATAGACCATTTATCCTGCTATAAATGTGCACAGGATTTCTGCAGCTGTCTACACCACAAACCTGAGATGTGGCCAAGGCTCCCTCCAAGCTCATGAGGGTCTGCTTTGGGTAGCTACCACCCTGTGGAGGCCAAACAAGGTAAGAGTTGTAAATTGATGTGAGGAACATGGCTGGAAATTAACATTTTTGAAACAGAATGTATTATTTTTCCAAGATGGATTATTTTTCCTATTTATCAATTCTTATGGTAAGATTTCAGTGAAAGCTTTCTGTGAGAAAAATTTATTAGGGTCAGAAAATAAAGCAAGTGTCTCAGTAAGAATGATGCAGAATGATCCTCAGAAGGGTCTCAGGATGCAGAGACACACAGGAGATTAAATACCTCGTGCAGCAGTTTCTAATGCAAAAAAGATCAAAACTTAAACTATGCCAAAGGCCAATTCCTGCTTTTAAGAGGAATGTATTAGAGTTGAGCCCAAAGATATATATTTCAAGGTGATTGCAATTTCTCACAGGAAACAATCAGTCACCAGAATAAAATTTATCCAGACCATGTCCCAATACTGTCAATTGTTATCTGAGGTTATTAAAATCAGCATAAAAAATAAATAACTGTTGGATCACGCATTCATCAGTTGGTGATGATGTTACAGCTAACATTCATTTAGCACAAACACCCAGAGGTTACCAGCTGGCAGTGTTGAGTCCAATGTAATTTCCACAGCTAGAAATAATATCCTGAACATTTGCAACTCAAGTCAAATCTATTCTATACTCTTTTCTTCCAATTATCTTACCCTTCCTGCTGCCTCATCACCTTTCTCTGCCCTTTTTCCTTCATCATTATCCCTTCTAAGTCTCTAGAGAATTGAAAATTTTTTCAGTCTTTTTCAATATCTTCACCTATTTCAAATTTATATTAATGCAGTTATGAATTGATCTAGCAATTTGAGAAAACTACTCACCCTTTGCTTCATCTACGGCAAAAATAATTCACCCATCTAAGATCTGTGCAAGATGCTAAATATATCTTCCTCCTTTGATTTATAATCTCTTCCTGTTTGGAAAAGAAACTTAGACACTGTCAGATATCTGGAAATGACCAAGAGTACCTGGCCTGGTGTTCATGACCTCAGCTAAATTCACAGAAGTTTGAACTACACGTGTTGCATCACTAAACACGTCAGTGGCTGTCATCCAAAAACACTGAGACCAAATGGCCCAGAAAAGTCTGCTCCTGCTCACTCCAACCCAGGCACAGGCTGTGCAGGCTCCTCTGGGGTGGTGCTCATGATGCCCCAGCCCACAACAAGGCTGGGAGTGGGCCTAGGAACATTTTACAATATGAAATATTGAGTTTGAGAGCCCAGAAGGAACACATAGCTTTAAGTTACTGTTATAGACACAGCCGGTGAGGATGACACTGAAGTTTTGCTCCCTGTAAACCAGACTTGGAGCAGTTGGGTATAACCAGAGAGCAAAGATCATTAAGCACCTTCATTGCTCTCCAAGAAAACTGAACGTGTCAGGTTTTTTCATGATCTTTTGGGAATCCACCACATACCATGAAGACAGACATCAGTACAGCTTACCTTTCCTTTTCATCAGGACTTCTTACTGCTCACAGGGCTGTCAGGCCAATTACAAACACCCAGCCTAGGTCCCAGCAGGAGACAACACAACCCCACTGTTCCCTTCCAAAAACATAATGCAATTCTTCTGTTAGATCATGAACTTTACTCGCAGCCTTTATTGTGGTGTCTCGTGAAGCTCACAAAATGAGTCACCCACATGCCAGAAAAGAAATTTTGAATCCCTCCATGAAGTCTTTTCATTCCACATTAGGCCTCCTATATCAAGGTACGTGAAGCAGCCACAAGACCACAGCCACTAAACAAGCTCACCTGAGAAGGACTGTGGTGGATAGGAGCAGGTGCCGTGGAAGATCTTGGGATGTGACGGGAAGCAGCAGGACCCCTTCCCCCCTCACCTGTGATATGCAATCACCCCCCATGGTATGCAACCCCTCCTAACTCCAGTAGTTTTCCACTCCCCACTAACCCTACCTTGTCTCACCATCCCCCTCTGATGTAGCAAAGCCCCCTTGACTATTTAGTTCCACAAGGTAAGGTAATAAACGCCATTTGACCATCCACCACATTGGTGTCAGTGTGTCAATGGACCGAGTGGCCCGGGCAAGGCCGGGCCACCGTGCTGTTCTCTGAACCAGGTCATCTTGTCTTCAAATCAGAAGGCAACAAAGGACCTAAACCACCTCCTGTCATTGCCTTGGTCTCTGATAGGTAACTGGTGCTCCTTGGTTGCTCATTTTCATCTCCACCCAGCAGTGAAACACTTGGTCAGCTGTTCTTGCTTCCCTAAAGTTGTAGATTTATGCACATTTTGATACCAACCTGAGGAGCAAAGCCATGCTATTGAGCAGTCCAAAGTGACATTGCTCCCAAAATATTCTAGAAAGAGCACCTTTCACAGGAAGTGTTAATTCCCAGTTATTTATCTGTATATGTGTGTACATTGAGCAACCCATCCAACATTCAAGACTGAACCAATAATTTCTTGCCCCCGGATTCCTTTTTTTTTCCCTCTTTTTTACCTTCTCTTTCTTTTGAAGACATTATAGGGTATTAGATGAACTCAGAAACGCACGAATATTTTTGCTGCAATGTGTGTTCTGCAGTTTTCTGGATTTGAAACTTACTGAGCTGGCAACAGTAATGTACTTTTGTGGATCTATCATGGAATACATGCAGTTTCCATAGACTGATGAATCAAAAGAAAAATACATCACAGTATATAGCCACTCTGAGAATGTAGCTAACACTTCTTCATGGCTTGTTAAATAAATCAAACATACTGTTTTGTCTATATTCTAGGAAAATGACCTATAAACTGAAAAAAGAAAATGGTTATCTGTCTCCCAATGTTGCTTTATAAAATGTTCGGGCAGGTTAAAAAATTTTAGCAAGACTATTGAAAGAAAAATCACTTCAACGTTTCAAAACTTTTGAGAACTGGTCTATTTTATTTTCATTTTTTTCCATTTCTCATCAGCATGAAACCCACCTTTTTTCCTTTTTCAACACTATTTCTTTTTTGAGAAAAAATCTGTCTTTTGTAGTAAGCCACGTTGCTTTCAGAGCAGCCATTGGATGCTGCAAATTGAAACAATCTTTTCATGATCGAGGACGAGTCACATAATACCACATCTACCTGCACTGGTACCTGGAAGTAACATGGCTCTTGGCTCAGTCCTAATGCATGTTGGAAGAAATGTATTTAAAACATAAATTCTTTCAGGAACACCACTCATCTTGCCCAGGCAACACTCAGATATCTGGGGAAGAATGAACATGGATAAAATGCATAAAATGCTGAATATTAGAGAGGAAGAGTCTCAAGGTGGGACCAAGTTGTCAGCTGACATTTCTACAGCTCATTCATCTGTGCTTGAAATACCCATAGCAAAAAAGCAGGTCTGATAAAAAACAGCACTGCATTTTATTTTAAGAAGGCATCTCTATTATCAGAAATGCCTCTAATGGTGATAAAACTGGCTTTAAGCATTTATTCAATTTCATTTGTAAAATGAAGGTTATAAATCAACCCCAAACTCTTCCTGAAAAACAGTTATCCCCCAAGCTTTTATGGGCATTTATAGAAGAATGATTCCTTTCTGTGTCAGATGTTATGAAAGACAGTTCATACTTCAAATAATGTGATTTATAGGATGATATTGTGAAGTTAAATTTAATAAAGCTCAGAGAAGATGCATGAGCCTCAAAAAGCTTCTTAATAGAGATCTTTCAGAGTTGAGATGCTACCCTTGTTTTATATGAACTGCTCTACATTCTTGTGCAAGCTTAGGTTACTGATAGATCTAGCAGAACACCCACCACAGAACTTTTATCTTCTTTCCTCTTTTTCTCTCCACAAGAATTTAATTGCTGACAGGTTGTATACACATATCTCATTACTTTCTTCAGTTATCATGAAAAACGAAAGGACTTTCCAGTATTCACGTTGGTTTCTTAAATCGCCAGCTTTTAATTTTGGTGATGTAATTTCTCAAAAAAAGATTAACATGCTCAATTAGTATTCTTTTTTTGTTCAAGGAGTTGTTAGGAGATTTATTACTATTTTAATGTTATTTTGAAGTCCATATCACATATTTTGAAAATCAGTTGCTCTGGTCAGGGTCAGTACCACAAACTCATGAAAAAGTTATCATGACAGAATTTCCTCCAAATATACTTTTCAATATTGATTTAGGATTTGACATTTTGAATTGAAAGATGTAGGATTCCATTTAAATGAATCCCAATTAAAAAAAAAAGAAAGCATTGAAATTATTGTTATGGAAAATGATATTTTAGGAAAAATAAAAGTATTTTAATTTCTGAATTTTAGTCACCAAAATGATACCTTAGACAGGATTTCTAAAAACTGATATGAAGCCTGAGTGTGATAGAGTCTGGAAAAACAGACTAGTCCAAAATAACTTCAGCATTTAAACAAGCTGAATTTGTCTTATTCCCCATACACTATGGCATAACTGCTTCTTGTTAGATTAATATTCCAGTTTCTGAAACATTACAGGGTTAGTTAGTAGCTCCTGTTACAGTCTGCTTTTTTTTAATTGTAGTACAATTAACAAAACAAACAGCAAAATATAACTGAAAAATGAAACTAATCTAGCTGCAATTACTATAGAAGAAATGCAGATTCAACTGTTTCCTTCCATTAGTGTGTCAGGAACTGACTCATAGGAGGAAAACTCATGGATTCCTGCTAATATCTAATACAACTACAATGTTAATGTATTTGATGCAACTTATTACTGCATCTAAACTGCAAGTAGAAATACATTAAACAGAACGCTAGCTCACCAACAATCAATGAAAATGTTATTTTAAGAAGTTATTTCTGGGAACAACATATTTAAGGACTATTCTATTCATACTTGCAGTGTTCCTTTCCCCATGGTAGAAATAAAAATGGAGTTTCAAATATAACTAATATGTTTAAAAGCTTAGTGTTAACAGAACAGATGTGACCATTATTCATGAGTCATTTATGATTTTTGTGCATTGCAGTTCAATAACAAAAGTCATTATTTGATGATAATGTGTGGAATATCTTGAAATTCAGCTGAAATTTGAGACAGAGAAGTCAGAGGTCTGGAAAATGCTACTGCAGCCTCCAAGTGTAGACACTCCAGAAATACATCACAAGTTATTTTAAATTAATTTAGTATTGTTCAAGGCTAATATTTGATAGAAACATATTATAAGCCTGATACAAGGAGAAAGTTATTCAGATAGACTAGATTAATTTTGGGAAGGCTCAGGCTCAAGATTTCCCTTTGATGTCCCAGGGTGAAATATAGGTTCTCCAGCAGTTCAGTAGCTCACTCTGGAGCCACTGCTTTGAATCACCAGACAGTTGAACATGCAATGTTTTAGGTGAACACTTTAGGTGAAAATAATAAGGATCAATAAATTTATTTTTTTGAAAAATTTCTACAATTCTAACTGTGTTAGTCTGAGTCCCTGAATGTCTGTAGAGCCTCATACAGAATCACAGAGCCACAGGATGCCCTGAGTTGGAAGGGACCCAGAGGAATCCTTCAGTCCAACTCCTGGTACTGCACAGGACATCCCAAGAGTCACACCCTGGGCCTGAGAGCGTTGTCCAAATGCTCCTTGGGCTCTGTCAGGCTGGTGTGACTCCTCCCCTGGGAGCCTCCTCCAGTGCCCATCCACCTCTGGGTGGAGAACCTTTTCCTGATATCCAGCCTAAACCTCCCCTGACACAGCTTTATGAGGTTTCCTCAAGTCCTGTCACTGGTCAGGAGGGTGAAGAGATCTCCAGTACTGTAGATAAATCATTCAACTATAACTGTTGCTAGATACATCAAATATAAAACATTGTGCTTCAGTGCACTGAAGCACCTTGAATAACGTCCTCTTTGCCTGAAATGTTTTGTAGCACTAGAGTACATTTCTCTTTCATTTTCTGCACTTCTCATACACACATAGAGTATAATATTTGCATTTTGATATCCTGTGATGGTATTTAGACATGTAGAAAGGATAAAAGGCATCATAATGCCTAATACATTTTAAGGTATTGCTTGTGTCAAGTTTAATCTTTGGCATGGAAAAAGAAAATGAGAAAGAATATTTATCGTCTTATTATAACTCAGTAATGGGAATACAGCATTCTTTTTTTTTTTTTCACAAGAAATATTTGATCTTCAATCTTTCAGCACTGTTATGTTTATCTCTCAGATCACATTAACCTATGACTGTTTCTGCACAGTATCTAGTTACACAGTGGAAACTTCCACACCTCCTGATAAAGAACAAAAGTTAGTGGGATTTCAAAAAAGGTAGACAAATACATGAGAGAGAAATCCACAGGCTCATAAGCACAGATATATTATATCTTTGGTAAAGAAATCTCAAGACTACACTTTGCTGGAGCCTTGGAAAATATACTGGAAAAGTTTTGTATTACAGTCACAAAGACGTATTTTTCTTTAAGCCTTTAACAGGGTATTAGATTAGCTCAGATCATTCATATCAAGTGAAAAGCACAATTGTATGTATATAACAAGGTCCTTTTGGACCTAATTTGGAATCAATTTTGGGTTCAAATGCTTTATATTATAACAGAGTGCAACTATACTAAAGCTGTGCTCACTCAAGACAGAACACAATACGGCTTTTAATTTATGATTAAAACCTAACCTGGCACCAGGTGTGAGCTAAGGGATGGGCAGAACTCTGTAGTTAGGCAGTGACCTCAAATAAGATAGCTAAAACTCACAAAACACAAGATCAAGGTGCATTGTAATAATCTGCAGCCAATCAAGCTATTCACAAACTGAATGATTTTCATATTGTAGATGGTTTCTGACCCTTGCATCTTTTTATTTTCTGAATTATACAGGTCATTATATAAGGAGGAAAACTCTGCATTCCATTACTACTATCACTACAAAAACCAGCAAGAAGCACACTACATAAGAGCCAGAAAAGAGCTGGTGGTGTAGTTGAAACTTGTCATTGCTTGACCAGCATTTTGTCCCACCTGTGTGTGACCAAAAGATTTAGTGGCTAGCATGGAGAAATTAAGAGAAATTCCAGGTGACAAAAAGGCATTTTTCTATTGTCCTGTGGCAGTAATTTCTAGAAATTAATTGAGGTTTAAATTCTCAGAGTCAGTTAAAAAAATAATTTAATTGATTATTTGTTTTGATGTTCCACAGCTTTATGAGAGATATTTAGTCCAGATATATAAAATAAATGGGATAGGGCAACACATTTCCACACACTGTTGCAACAATTTGGAGAGAAACCAAATCAGAAATGAACATATAAATATGATGTTTAAATATTCCAATTTTAAAAGACACCTTAAAAATATTAATGAAAAAAAACCTCCTTGCAAAACCTAATACTTTTGACAAAGGAGGTCACTAAAAATCTTTTGTTCTTTACAGCTTTGCCCCCTTCAAACTCTAAACTGATTCAGCAACAAGGAGAAAATGAGAGATCCATGGAAGCATTTTAAAGATTTTCTTACCACAGATTGACTAGGAAGGGATGTTCCAGGCCTTGCATTATCTGCAGCTCCCGGAAAACATTGCGAACTTCATCTCTCTCAATGCACTTCTGTTTATTCATATACTTCATGGCATACATTTTCTTGGTGTCTCTCTTCTGTACAATGCACACCTAATTGGCAGCAGAGTAAAAGAAAAATATTGATACCTTGAGAAAGTGGATTCAATTGTGACTTTGGAAAAAAAGGAGACTTTAATGATATTTCAATAATTCAAATCTGGATGCTACAACTGAGTAAGAACTTCAGTAAGTTCACTTCACAGCTCTGCAGGATTCTTTGCAATAGATTGTAAATAAAAATTAACAAAAAAAATCCAACCCTGCATAAGAAGAAATGGTGACCCAGAAAAATATCATAACTTTCAGAAGTTGCATGGTAAAGCTGAGAGAAATATGGTGCAATGGCTAGAATCACAGGCTATTTAATTAGAGAAATTATTGCCTTCTGCCTAGGAAAATGCACAGTCATTGTCCTCAGTCCCACAAATCAATACTCACATCTTGATTACTGCATCATAAACCTTGCCTGTGTTCCCAAGGCTCAATATTTCATCTATAATATAAGAATTATGCTCCCTTAATTATTGTTGAAAAGAAAAAGAATTTTCATAAAGATACTTCTGAATTCACAAGAGACCCTTAAAATGATTTAGTCTCTGGCAGTAAACTTCTACACTTTTAATTTATTTATTTAATTTTTTTACAAAAGTCAAATAAAGTAAATGCATAAATAAAATCTTAGTCAAGAGAACTGGAGAACTCCCATGGGAAGTCTGGATTGTCTTCTGTCATGGCATTTTGCCTTGAGAATGCTGGAGAGTGTCACAAGCACCACAACCACACACCAGGTTAAGTATGATTTTTGGCAACAGAGAAATAAACAATTGTTCTGAATGTACTGGAAACTTCTGGTTTAGGTATCCTAGGTCTGTAGTGTCTAAGTTCAGAGGTGTTCTGGATTCACTTGGTGCTGGCATTACTTTTTTATTTGTCTATTTAAATACATACAAACACATGCACCCATACATGCTCACATATTATACACATAAAAAATTATATTGTATATTCATAAATTCATGGTGAGAAATCAGATTACAACATGGTGACAACCAAAGAGCAATGCTTTGTGTCTGAGTTTAAGGAACTTATGCACCCAATTTTCAGGAACAATCAGGAGTAACTAAGGCAACTTCCCACAGCTGAAACTGGGGAGGGCCAGTGAAGCCAAACCACATCTATTTCTCTGAAACTCTCATTTCATAAAGTGTGTCCTTGAGTGCAAATCTTCTCCAAGGAGTTCATAGAGTATCTTTAACCTATAATGATATGGCATGATTAGGCAGGGTTTCCAATTACCTTTCCTAATACCAGGAGATGTTCTACTATTAAGGAAAATATGGATGGAAGCATTCGGTTTTGAGCCCATCAATGTTGCACAATGGTGAGTACTGAGGTTTTGTTTCATTTTTCACCATGATCTGTTATGAAAACTCTGAATATTGTTGATGCCTTTAAGATAACTAAAGGTTCACATCTACATGGAAAGAACCCTGGCTGTGGAACAATGAGGAATTGTATTTGGCTTACTGGAAGAAGAAAAAGTAGCAAGTGGGATAGAGCTGAAACTGAGTGGCAAAAGAAGGGATGGAAATTAATTGTTCAAGCTTCCACAGGTCCTTCAAAAGCATAAGCAGAATTTTCAGGGGCAAATCCTGAGATCCTGTCTTAGAATATGTGGAAACTTCAATCTAGCAAGTTACATTATAAAGGACAACATTTGGGGATTTTAGCTCAGAAACTAAGCCCAGAAATTCAGTCATGTATATTAGTTTTCATCATGATTTTCATGTACAACTTGGCCAAGAGTTAAGTGTTTGCAGAAGTCTCCTAGTCCACTACATTAAAAGTCTTCCTATTAAAGGGTTGACTGGAGAGACTGCTGAGAGAGTGGGGTTTTATTCAGCTGAGAATTACAGGTTTGACCAATGTGGCAAACCAAGTTCATATGCAGCACCAAAATATGTAATGTAAACCAGTTTTGAAACACAGAAGGCACTCAGCTCTCTTACCTGGCAGTGAAGACAAGGGTGCTCAGCACAGCTGAAACAGACCTTCTGTTGCTGGTAGAAGCTTGCCTAACACACAGCTTCAAAGCAGAATGATAGTAAACATTTTCTAGCAATGTGTACCTACGCAAATCCTTTAGCATGGTTACCAATCAATAGGATATTAATGAATATAATGAAGCTACTTCCTACTAAAAATCAGAAAACATGACTTGAATCCATGTTGATGTTTTTGTGAAAAATGCCTGACATTGCTATGACAGCACTGGATCATAGTGGAGATCCTCCCTGGCACTTCTACCTGGTGGCTGTCAGCTCTTCTCTTGAGCAGGGCATCAATGGATTGAAATTTTCCACTAATGCAGGAAAGAAAGGAAAAGCCCTCGAGCTCTTCTCACATGTGCAGTCTTAATGGGAAATGTTTGAGTTGGGGAATTTTTTTGCTCCAAAGGAGCAATTTTAAAATAGGATAAACAGGCACTCTGGCTCCTCAACAAAAAAAATCTGTGATGACTCATTATGATGAAAATCTGTACAGAATTGCCTTATTTACATGTGTCAGTATGGAAGCCTGTCACAAAATCTTTCCATTTTTCTGTGAATATCATTTTCCAAAGGCCAGACAGTGTGATGATTCAGAGCAAATATGTGTTCTGAACTCAACAACTATCCAGCTTCACCATCAGCAGAGAGGGACAGCAGTCATCTCCACATAGGGTATGGGTCTAAAGAGATATGGAGGACTATCTCTGTACCTGGAATGGTTTCCCTCCAATGTCCCCTAAAGAGACTGCAGATTGGCAGTTTGAATATAACCATGTGTTATACATGTTTAAAGGTAGGCATTAATTTTCTCTGGAATGATATTTTTTAAAATGAGATTTTTAAAAATCTCTTGTGAAAATATTTGCTTTCTAAAGACCGGGTTTTTTTTACATATCTTAGTTGTTATCACAGGGTTGAGTCTTTTGTTATTTCTGGAAGAAGGTAACAGAGAGCTGCCTTACAATCTAAATTAAAAAAAGAAATTTGACCAGAGTGACTTGTAGCCGCTTTCCCTCACAATCTGAGGACAGAAACCAATAGATTACAGCTGTAGGGCTAAGCATGATTTTTCAAGAGCAATATGTGCTGTGGCCCACTTCTAAACTACCTGCTTGGGTTTCCTCTGATTTCACATGCAAAAACCAGAGAAGCTTACTGAAGGAAGCTGCATAATGCTGTGTTGGCTGAACAACCACGGGTAGCTTCAACAAAGTTCTTCCCAGAGCAAATGATGGTGATGACTGAAATATCAGACTTGCTGCAAAACACAGATATCTCTTATTTCACACTAGAAGACCTGTAGCTGCTATGTGTATGGTCTGGGAAGAACAAGGTACACTTAGACTCAGTTTTGTTCTGGATTTAGCACAGGAGTACTTAGACCTCTCAGACTGCCACAAGATGTGATTTCACAACTGGTGATAAAAGAGGAAAGATGCAAACCCACAGCCAGAGAAACCTCTGCACAAGGCCAGTGTTAGGCAGAGAGCTGGAAGCTGGAGTGCACACTCACCCATGCTCCTGTATAAAATTTTGCAAGTGAAATGGGGCAGCTGCAGCTGCCACGAGGTCTGCCAGCCCAGCAGAGAGGCTGCAGCACTGCAGGAGCAGAAGCACTCACCCCAACACAGAGGGCTATGAGACAGAAATCAGGTACACTCCAGATGGGAAATGATGAACTTGCTGTTGAGCATCTGCCTGAAATACTGCTCCCTTGTCTGTCCTACCCATGAGCTCCGAAAAACTAGCTGGAAAGATTTACACAGAGAGTCTGGATAATGGATATTATAAGTTTGTCTTTAGGCTGCCAGGGGATTTCCTTTAAACAGGGAGCATTCATTCCCAGATTCCCCTGAGCAAAGCATGACATCTGGAGCAGCCAAAGCATCTGCTTAGTATCCTTTCATATTAACTCAAGCTAAAAACCAAGTTGTTACACTGTCAAACAGTATTAATATTGTGCAGTTGTGTGTTATATTGCTTTTAGGACAGAAGCATATTTTTTTCTGAAATATTTTGCATATTATTTACTAAAGTACCCTCAATCAGCACAGAAATGATTCTGGGCTCCCATCTGGTTTACACCACTGTAATTTCATTTATTTCATCACAGGAAGTCACTGTTTTATACAACCAAATTAATCAGAAATAAGCCTTGTGTCTCAGCATCTTAGACAAACATGAGAGAGTTTGTACATTGAAATTATAATTTGAATTTAATTTAAGGAGGTCAGATTGTTTAATATAACTACTCCCATGAAGACAGAAGTCAGAGAAAATTGGTACTATAATATCTCTAAGAACCAATTGTTACACCTGAATACAAATAATTTTGCAGCAGCAACCCTGCAATTACATGGTTATTCTTGCAGTAAAGGACAATGAGAATTTTTGTATTTCAGTGCTCATTGGTTTTGTACTTATTGGATGATCTTCAAATATATCATTTTTTGCAATATTTTGTTTGAGGAGAGTGACAGCTCTACATATAACAACATAGGAAAAAAATAGCCAAATTTAGCAGGAGACAGCACTTCTAACATATCACATCTCTGTATCTACTGCCTCTGCCCTTGCAAAGGACCCTTGCACATTATACAGGAAAATAAAACAAGCCTTCACTCTTCTCCACAGCATTCAGGAAATTGATTCATGTTTCTATAATATTTCTAGAAATATATAATTTTCTTACAGGTTCATATGAGTGTGGTTCTTGTGAACCTGCTTTGGGAAATCTGTATGGGTGAAAATAGAGTAGATACTCAGAGAACATATTTAAGTATGAGTTCCCTCTAAACTTAAATCCTTATTTTGCACTTGTCAAATGCAACAGGAAAGTTCTTGGTGTAACAGGTTTCTTTTTCCCAGATGAGTACAGGCAGACAAATCACCTTGTTTTTCCTTCCATGGGCAAGAGAAACAAAGAAGCCCATTTTAAAATGACCTATTATAACATAGCCAAAAGCACAACATGGTAAATCAGTCACCATTTCAAATGTCTGTCTCTGTGAGTCAGTCTTGCCTTTATTGTTCATTTAAAAGCCACGTTGCTGGCAACTTTTTCTATTATTGTCCTTCTGGAAGTACCTGGCAGCAGAAAATGTCAAAAAAGGATGCAAGACTGTTAATCTCTATTGCGGGGTGTTTACTGCTCGGGTCTGTGCTCTAGCATCTTGCAATGTATAACACCATGTTCAGTATCACACTTAAACTGCCTGCTTCCTTTATGGCTCCTCTGTGGCCTTTTCTGTTTTCTGAGCGCAATAGGATGTTTTAAGACACGCTCTATTTTTTTTATTTTATTGCTCTTGGTACAATATCTCTGTCTCGCTCTCTCTCAATATTTCTTAAATTACTCTGGTTGCTACA
The DNA here is from genome assembly GCA_013399455.1 of Anthoscopus minutus. Lineage (NCBI taxonomy): Eukaryota > Metazoa > Chordata > Aves > Passeriformes > Paridae > Anthoscopus > Anthoscopus minutus. Next base: position 115,174 of record VWYI01028829.1, read on the forward strand.
GCAACCTTAGGCCTGCAGGATATTGCTGCAGGAGGTATCTGGTGTGGCAGAGCCTCTGTGCTCAGCTCACTCCTGTGCACAGAGCTCAAGGTGATGCTCAGCAGCTCAGCTCCTCCACTGGGGCTGCCTGCCTCAGCACCTGCAGTCTGCTCCCCCAGCTGGCTTCAGAAATCAGCCCCTGCCTTTGCCTTTGGCATCTTCAATTCACAGTCTCAACGTTTGCTGTCACAGGAACTCCTAGGCCATTTGGTATCAAATACTTTGTATCTCAAGTGCTTGTCTTTTCTGAGAAGTGGCCACCAGCTTTCAGCTGCTGCCTCTGTACTCAGTTCTTCTCAGGGACACCTTAAGAGCAGGTGCCATCTTGTAGACACCATTGCATATTTTTCAGAAAAAAAGTATACCACGAGAGTTTTAAGGAGGGTAGGAAATGTGTGTGGAGAGAAGAGAAACCACAAGCATGCTATTTTTTATGGAAATTAACAGGCTCACTTGAAGGTGTCCTTTGAGAATCCAGGCTGCACCTTGCTAAGGGGAAGATAAAGGAGGTGAGGTCAGAGCCTGTGTAGGACCATCACAGCCACAGCTTCCCTGTAAGCTGGCAGTTCTTTTGCTCAAGCCAAGTGGCTGGCAAGCTGTGGCAGAATGTGTGTGGCCACAGGGAGTTGCCTGCACTCCTGGGCACATGCAGGCTTACCTGGGGCATTATCTGTGCAGACACTGGCACAGACCTGCCGCAATATCTGCACACCGAGAGAGCAGGGGTCAGAGGTAGCCAAGTGAGGTGCAGGGCACTACTCTAAAAAGCTTTCTGGCTGCAGTGACCTTGCTTTGCCAAGTAGGTGAAGGCAGCTCTTTGCTTATGCTTTGATCTTTGTGAAAAACAGGAAACTCCTCGGTTTTGTTTGTTTGTTTGTTTAAGATCTTCAAGCTAGTTATGCTTGGCATATGCCTGTTACTATTGATTTCAAGTACAGTTGAAGAGGGAAAGTTAGAAATTCTCATGAAACAATTTTTATTTGTATATTAAAAATTTGCCTAGAGAATTCAGATGTAGACAATTTGAAGCCAAAAATGCTTAACTCTTACCTAAGTAGCTCTTCCTTTGTGAGGGTCAGCATGATTTAGACATACTTTTAACTTTTTTCCTGTACATAACTTGCACTCTTGGACCTACACTTAGTTTGACATGGTATTTAATCTCTGTACTGTGACAGAGATTGTCACAGACTGTGAATAAACAATCACAGATCTCTGCTGCCCTGATTTTAAGGGGGTTTTAAATACTTTTTTGCCCAAGCAGCATGTACTCCTATTGACCCCAAAGGTGGTTTCTGCTGAAAACTACTGAATTGAATAAGGACTATGCAATGAAGGACCATGCTGTACTGCAAGAAGTATTTCTGGCCTCTCTAAAATTAAAGTCATTGTTCTGCATGGAAGCCAAGAACCAGCAAAATCCTTTGTGTGTTCTTAATGCATGGCTACAGAAGTGCTTTACCAGCACTGAGCAGGCATATACTCAGGAACCATTGAAACCAAGATCTAGACAGCTGGTTTTGATCAGTTACCTATCATATCTCACCTTCAGATGTATTCCTGTGAGAAATGGTTTCTATTATTTTTAAAATATTTTCTCTGATTCTGTATTTGTATTATATGTGGCTATGTGGCTTTGTATTATAAATTTAAAACCTTGTTATAATCATTATTATAGGAAAGAAAGGTTGTCTACTCAAGTGTAAACAAACCATTAATCTTCTCTTCTTCAGAAAAATCCTGTTGAATTGAACAAACATTTACTCAATGATCATAATTATATTGTATGTCAGTTTACACAGTCCCAAGAGGATTTATTCCATGTAAAGCACCTTTAAAATACTTCAATTATTTTAAAGCATAAATAAGCTCAGAGATTTAAGAACAAGATCACTTTGGTGGACTGTCTAAAGCAGTATGCTCCTACCTTTTTGCTCATTTTGGTTTCTAGGACTGATTTTTAAATTCTGCAAATCTCTGTTTGGGATAATTAATTATTATAATAATTTTTACTCAATTAGTTCTAGTCAATAGATTATAATATAAATAATTTAATGAATAGACAGTTCATACTGGTGTTCAGTTGTCCTTAAGAGGGAAAAGGCTACAAAACCTATTCTCTTTTACCATAATCAAGCCAGAAAAACGCAAAAGTATTCCCTGATAGACATTTAACTGCTAAAAATAAGTTGATTCTTACCTTTCCAAAACTCCCTTTCCCAATAGCCCGCAATATTTGAAAGTGGTCAAAGTTAACTGTAAAAAAAGGAGACAAGAAAAGGAAAATAGTTTGTGGTGTGCCAAGTCAGAATCAGAAATCAGATAAGAAAAGAAGTTACTATGTATCCAGCTAATGTCTTTTTACCATGTGGTAATCCATTTTTTCTCTTAAAACACCAAATATACTTGATAATTACCAAAGAGGAAATTTGCTTTCAGATATGCTGCATTCATTTTGCTCATAAATGCATCTTGGACCAATGTCTTCAGGCCCAGTATCTCCAAAAAGACAATTGTATCTCTGCCTTAACCAAGTGACAAGACAAAAGTTAGCATTATGTAGCCTAAAACTGCTCAGCATTTTCCAGAAATATTAAGATCTATTAAAAGGACACTGAATAATTCAAGTAAGTAACACCCTCTACCTACAGATACCTAATAACATATGGTTAGTATTTTTAAAGTACTCACTCTTCATTCCCATATTTTGTTACAGTGATAGGAGCTTGTCCCATGATGAGGTAGTATGATCAGCCTTTCCAAGGTTTTCCACTTTAATGCAATTCATAATGCTAATATTCTAAGACTATTTCATAATTTTAGCATGATTTTCTTTTGAGTGACTGCATTTTAGGTTGGCAGTAGAATGGATTTACTTGCACTTCAGGAAAATCTGACAGCACAGCCTGCTCTAGACACTGAAGTGCTTTGCTGGGAGGTGAGTGAGATTTCATTTCTCAGAAATGCCATTTTTATCGTTGTTCCATGAGTTTAAACACAGCATGACCTTCATATCTTCATTGGTGTATCTGGTGGTTTTAAAAAATTCAAACATCCTGAACAAAATTGATGCAAAGCCACTGACATACAAACAAGACAATGTGTGATACAGTTTTTAAAGCCATTTCTCAGAAAATATTCACACTTAGTGCTAAATTCAGCGAACCAGAGATTACAAAGTTCAGTGCAACCTAACAGGATTTTTTTAATTAAAACTTTCTTATGTTCCTGGCTTTGGCCAGGGAACCTTCATCTATGCACCTGTCACTGATGTAACAGTAACCAGCAAAATTGTAGGGGCAGACTGTCACTAGAAAAATCATAGAATGGTTTGGGTTGGAAGGGACCTTAAAGATTATCTTGTACCAACCCCCCTGTCATGGGCAGGGACACTTTTCCCTAGACTAGTTTCTCAAAGCCCCATCCAACCTGGCCTTGAGCTCTTCCAGGGTTGGGGCAACCACAGCTTCTCTGGGCAACCTGTGCCACATCCATCCAAAACCAGGTAACAAGAACAAATACAACAAAAATGTGACTCACATCAAGATGAAGGAGAAAACTCATAATACTTTAAATTCTATAAAATAATAATAAATTAATCTAATAAACAAATAAATATAAATAATTCTATAAAACTCATAATACTTTAAATATTTGCCAACAGATGTTGTCCATCTCAAGCTCAGCTTTGCATAGAAAGGAGAAATGTAGATAGCTATCAAGCCTCTAAAGAGGGTTAATATCTTATTTGCTCTGTTGCAATAAGATCTCATTTACACTATTAGCACCACAAAGCACTTGTTTATTTATGCTTGCTTATACTGCCTTCAAGGAAACATGGTTGTTCCTTTCATTAGTGCAGTATGGCAACCACCTTCCTGGTAAGTGCTGCAGACAAATCAAGCCCAGAGCTGAGAGAGCTGAGAGCAGCAGACTCTGTTCTAAGAGGAAAAAGAGATGGTGAATATACCAGCTTTTGAATTTGGATACTGAAATGAAAATTATAACCTTGCAAAGGATTTACAACTTTCTAGGAAACTGAAAATTGGGAAAAAAATTTGGGCTGAATCCTGTAAGGGTTAGGGCTGCCCAGTGGGGCACCCTCTTGTTGTTCTTGCTGGCCTGTACTGGTCTGATGAACAAGATAGTCAATTTAGCAAAACCCCCTTCCACAAAAACTCACATCCACCCAAATCCTGTCCCCACCAACCATCTCTCCCAAGTGCATGACTGCGCTGTATAAGATGACCCTTAATTTAGAAAGGAATTCAACAAAATTCAACATGTTAATTTCATTAATTTCTTTGATAGGAAATAATAATCAAAAGATTCAGACCAGCATGTTGGTGTTTTCTGTGTCACTCCTCTGTTTTCAAATTTTCTCATGTTATCTGCTTATTCCTAAATTTTTAACAAGCACATTCCTTAAAAAAGCTTATTTTGAATTTATTCTTTACCTTGCAGCCATTCAGCTGAGTCCAGTTGCCAAAACAAATGAGAAATTGTTGAAACAGTCTGTAATTATCTCAATTTGAGTCAAGCCACATTTCAGTAATACTCAACTATATTATATTCTGAAATCTGACATGTTTTGAAATACATCATCTTGAAGAATGATTTTGTCTTTGTAAAACTAAGATTAACCATTTATCTGTAGCTGTGAAAAGGACATTTTTTATTGCCCATATAACTTCTATTTCTCTGTACATCCATCTTTACTGTATTTATTGCTCCGAATGACAACAACTTAATTTTTTAATTAGTTTTTTTGTAAATTGGACTTCCATAAGAATGAAATTAAATGAGGCATTAGACCATGGAGTTGAAGATGGATTACTAGTAATAAGTGGTTAAAAATCATAGCCACAGCAATTGACAAAGTTTTCTTAATTCCTCTGTTTAACTTGAATAGAAAGTGGGATGTCACACTTTCATATTTTCATTAAGAAAAAAAAGGATTATTGGTTTTCTGTAGCTAACAGTCCCACGAGCCTTATTTAAATTAAGATACAATGATTGTAACACATTTTTTGCAAGAGAAAATAAAGCCAGTTTTAAATGACTGAGGAAATATGTAAACTTGCCTGAGCCTGCATCTAAAATGAGCAAAGCTTGCAGCCGCTGTGGTTCTCTGGAAAGGGATAATTCACTAAAGTGAGACAACTCAGTCTCTTTTGATCATTCAAACATACAACATTGCAGATTCACAAGCTGAGCAAGTTCCTCCTTTGGGATATAAAGAAAGAACAAATAGTGGGCTACCTTGCAGCTGAGACTAATACCAAACTCACTGAGGAAAACTAAGATGCTTCAAGCAACCGTCCCACCTAGCACAGAGCAGCACCTCCCTGGTGACAGTGAAGGGTTGAGCTAAGTTCATTGCCACCTCGGTACTACAGTAGCCATATACCTCAGGTGTTTTCCTCAGATGTTTTTAATCTCACACTTTCAACATTTTGGGCTAATTTTGTTCATCTCAAATTTCTTTTTCACATTCTGTATGTGCATTTTTGTCTTTTCTGGTGAAAATTGCCAAAATACCCTCACTTACTCTGAGAATTACAGCTCATCATGACTTTTGTCATTTCCAATGTTGAAAATACAATCAAGTTCAGGCACTGCCATTTCCTCTGTGCAGCGAGGACATCATGGGTGTTAAATTCTTGTTCTCCAGAACATGGCATGTCTAGTTCTTGTGGTGCCTGGTGTTGTAGCTAATGACATTTTTCTAGTGTAAAGCCCCACTGAGATAATGATGTGTCTGGCAGAAGGACATTTCCTTCAGCATCAGCAATATGACTATTACTCTTTTGAAAACAGCTTTCTTTAGTCAAGAGAAAATACTTCGGTTCTCAAGAGAATACTTTCTTTTACTCAAGAGAAAAAAAATATTTTTCAACTCTTTTAGCATTTCTTTCATTTTATTACCACACCATACTTTGGAGGTCTTACACATTGTCTTGGAGTATAAGAATATGAACTATTTTAAGAAAACAAAATTTGTTTGTATTCAGGTAATTTTTCACACAAGTAAACCCACAGAATGAAACTTATTAAAAACACTATCAGAGAGTTTCTTTCCAGTCTCTTTGATTTCCATCAATTTGAAAAAATTAAGAATTATAATTTCTCTGCCTTCACCTCCCACCTTCATCCCTTAAAATATCACCATTAATTCAAAACTAAGAAGGAATATGGAATAAACCAGATATTTTGCTAACTAAGAGACAAAACAGATCAGCATTTCTGACACCTCTTTCATGTTACACTATTAGAACAATGGATGCCTGTTAATTTCAGCAATGTGTTGAATATATACATATAAATTATTTTGTTTCTTTCCATTTAGTCATACTCAAATAAACCTTAAATTTATTCCATTGCACAGATTCAACTCTCTATTAAAAACTTGTAGTGCAAGTATACTATACTTGGATTAAAATCATATTTTCAAATTAGCCACATGCAGAGCATTTTCCAGTAGTTTGATCTTGAACAAGTAAGACTCAGATGATGGTAACAGGATTCACAACTGAATTAAAGGTTTCATCCTGCTTGCCATGAAAAGCAAAAAAAATGTGGTCCTAGCCATACTGGGTCAAATATATTAGTGTACTCAAAAACTATCAGGAATATCTGTAAGGATGGTGCAGTGGTTTGTGACTGAGTTATACACTCTATTGCCACAGTCTTCTCATGTGACCTTAGATGAGTGCTCCAATATCTTCTGCTGCTGTCTGTAGAAAAATGAATCATTACATCTCCAGACAGCTGTAAAATTAGGTATGGGAAGTCCCTGAGAGCTCAGACACCCAAGTAATTGGGAGAGTAGTAAGAGCCAATTCAGGAAATGGTGCTTTATAAAAGCTCTGTGAATACTGAAAGCCATTTCCTAAGAGTGAGGAAGAGACTGTGGAAGTGGAGGTACAGAACTCTGGAGACTGATTCAAACCCCACACATCACGTTGTGGCAGAGCTGAGAACAGAACCCAGCTTCCCCTTCACACCGCACCTTCCCCTGCACGTCTCCAAACGGCACGAACCCTGATGGAGCAGATATCTGCTATAAAACTTTCTAATGAAAGATAAAATGAGTATTTATTGCTCCACTGCTTCCTGAGGATCAAGTATACTTTGGGGAAAATATTCACTTCACAGACTCGGGTTTTTACAATCACAGTGCAGAAATACTGGATAGTTTTAGTGGAAATGCCTGGGGTTTTTTAAAATCAGTACTATATACATAATGATATATGTTAAAAGAATGAAGTATTTAATATGCATTCACCTCTGCTGCATTATTCACAACTACTTTGTTTTCTTGAACCAAAAAAACCTACAGAAGTTACATGAACAACACACCATTATGTATTATGTGTTTGACTTATGATCTCAAAAAGGAATATAACATTTTTATCCTTTCACTTGCAGCTTTACTGTTCAAAATATTGACATGTTGCACATCATTTGTTCAAGTGTAAATTCCATTTAGCTAAAGAGGCAATATGAATACTGAGTGGATTCTAGGTAGAGCTGACATCAGTTTTCTCACTGCAGCTGAGGAATATTAATTGCATGTATATGGTATTAGTCTAAATACATTCAATAACTTTTGATTCTCCTAGAGAAAATATCCAATTGAACATGGTCAAAGCACAGGCATACATGTGCTTTGCAGAATTAAAAATAAAGTAGAGGCCTTTCTGGAAGAATTTGATAAGCTGAACACAGACTCTCCTTCCCTGGTTGAGTCTCACTGATTTATTCAGACTGTCTGGGTATAGCCAGAACCAGAACATGAGTACTAAGGCATTAGTAGGTGTACAGTAAAGCCATATTTTTAACACAATGAGCTTTTCAACATCAAGATTCATTCTCACTGATCTCAAGAGAAAACAGAAACAAGGAGTTATGATGTGGCCATTAGCCAAGAAAATAGATATTTATTTAAGCCTGACCCCTGTCTTGCAGGTCTGTTTGGGGGGGTTAAATGCTTCCTGTTTCTGTAAATCATAAAAACAGAATAATAACTAAATCAAATTTCCTTCTAGATTTGGCCTGTATGGTTTCACCTGAGACTCATTGGATAACACAGCTACTGGGAGTTCAAACTAGGTCTGCAGTCTCCTTTCTACATCTGTCTGCTTTCTACGTCTGTCTCAGATGCACCAGCCTTTTCCAGGGAGAGCCACAGGCTGTGCTGGCAGAACCTCAGTAGATCTTAACAGCCATCAGATCTTGTTAAAATTGTCGCTGTCCTTCCACAGAAAACACATAGGATGAGTAACCAAGTATACACAGTCATTTATATTCAATACAAATAATAAAATCCCCAACTTGAATGGACATATATAGGACAAATATGAACAGTGCCTAAAAATTAAATTAAGGATCATAAAATGGTTTGGGTAGTCATAAGGAGTCACATTCCATCATGCTCTGTTCATGGTAAGTGCATTAGTGAAGAAAGACATCGCTTAAATGAAGGAAAAAATTCATTTCTACTGACAGAATGATGAAGCTAGGTATGCCTTTTAAGTGACTGAACAGTACAAATCCACATGGCTTCGTGGGTTTCTGAGATAAATGGGACATTACTGTACATTATTTGCCTGGGAAACTTACTGGTTAGATAGAGATACATAACCAAAAAGAAGTTTCAGAGCTGGTTTTACCTCACTAATGATGAATCACGATGTTTCTGATCATATTTAGGGGCTTTGTATTTAAATTGCATTACAATGTCTCAATTCTTCACGATTAATGAGCGGTTTAGTCTCAATACAAACTAATTATGTTAATATGTTTTTATAATTATTCAGATTTTATTTGGAATTAGAAGGAATTTAAGGCCTTGTGTGCAAAACAAATCTTATTTAAAATTCAGCTAATTTAGTTTTGAACTTTACAATACATTTTAATCAGATCATATTTGCATACTTCATTCTCTTCAAAGCGAAACATTTCTGTGCTGTCAAAATACTTTCATTTCAGAACTCTTGACTGATCCAAAGTGGCTTTTTTGCAACAGTCCATTTCTGTATTTTGCTTCTTTGTGAAGCCTCCTGCAGGTTGGGATCTTTGGCTGGACTGCATCTCCCTTTCATAGGCGTCCTCACAGCAGCTGCATCGCCTGTGCTTTGCTCCCTCTGAGCTGGTGGCATGCTGGGCCCCGGGAGCTGCAAACAGCTGCAGGGTCTGGGTCTGCAGAGGGGATACAAGAGCCACGTCCCAATACCTTTGAAGAAGTGCCACATCACAGAAATGTAATCCAGCTTTGAACCGGGCCAGAAGGAAATCTGAAAACGTAAACTTAAATTCCATTCAAACTTTCAAAATCAGCTTTGTTTTCTGAGTATAAGGCTCAAATTTTGTAAAGGGAAATAACGGCATTTTAATTTAGCAACTGGTTTAATTATCCATTAAAATTGTTTTCAGAGGAAAGGTCTGTTTCCAAAAAAAAAAACAGGGTGAGAAAGTTCCTTGTTATCTTCCATCTATGTCACATTTCAAACATGACCTCTTCCCTAGTTAAAATGGGGAGAAATTCTTAGTACCAGGGTGTTGGAAAAACAGCAATGTAATTTTATTTATACCTCTCTTATTTCTATATTCTATAAATAAATAGCTGATACTGTAGATAAAAGAGTGGGCTAAAGAACATCTGCTGTGATGCATTACAGACATTCTGATTTCCTTATGTCAATCCTCCTACAAGGCAGCACTTCACATGCAATTTAGCTACACATTTGATAAAATTCACAGAATATTTAGACCATGCATAGTTTGTTCATCCAAAGCAGTGCCAGCATCATGGGGTACTACACTGTAATTAGTGAAATCCACCTCACATCACATCATTAAAATGAGTGGGGTTTTCCCTAAATGGCTGGGGAATTTTCTGAATGTGCTAGTTAAAATGAATACTGGAAGGAACTAAAACAGCCTACCACTTTTCAAAATGCTACAAAAACAGACTAGAAAAATTTGGTGAATCAGCTAATAATTTACACTGCTACAGAACAGGCATGTGTTGCTACAACCATTAGTAAAATTGAAATTCTAAAGAAAATTAGCATTTGAAAGTAACCAAGCTGCTAAGTAAAAAAGATCTTAGGACTGATTCTCAAAACTCTTCTTCCTTTTTAATTCTGTAAAAGAACATAATTGTATTTCTAATGCTATTCTATAAAAGCTGCAAAAGAAAAAAAAAGAAAAAGATGAGATTTTGAATTCACAAGGAAACTGTGACTCCTTGGTAAAAGAGAATCTGTTTGAACCCAGGATAAAATGAAAATTTCTCTCCAGAGCTGCTTATATGCCCAATAAGCCAAATTATAATGATACTGCCATTAAATATATCTGTTCTGAAAAATGTATCAGGCAGCTACCTGAAGCCTGTAAAGTTTGCTCCCTGGACAAGTAGAACAGACTGCAAATCATTACAGCTTTTCTCTGAAGGAAGTTTAAACTGAAACTCTTGAGTGCCATCCCATAATCTCCTTGTCTGGGAAACTGGAGGTCTGTCACCCAACCAAAAATCAAGAAAAGACATCTGATGCTTTTAGAGATGTGGGTGTCAACTGCTGTGAGCCACTGGGAGGGATTTGTCTGCCAGGCACTGCAGTCAGGGCAGAGTCTTACAGCTGTAAACTGCACGAGGATTCTGGTCTAAGAGCACAGCCACCAGTTTTTCCTAAATTCTGCGGGAAGGTGGCCTTGTGGCAGCCCTAGGAGGGGCTTCCCAGAAGCACCAGTGACTCCAGGGGTTGCTGTTATCATTGTCCTGTGGAAAAACAGTTTTCTTTTTCTGTGGAAGGTGTGGGGATGTCTAGCTGCTGCTTTGCTCCACAAGAATTTTGACACAGATTGGATGAAATGATCTATTCTTTCTGAAGGATTGAGCACAAACAGGTGTTTACTGGCAAGGATCAATTGCGCTGATCAGAAGAGCTTTCGTGGCTGCATCTCTCTCCCACAGTGTTTCTTGGGAACACTGTATTAAAAAATAAAGCTAATTTTCTTATCTTTATGCCTCTTTAAAACTAGTCTAAATTTTTACCGTAACGATTCCTAATTGGAGATTTTAGTATGCTGCCTCCATCTTCAGGCAGGTTCCTCTGTTTCAGAGGCATACAGCAGTACTCTCAGGTGGCTGGGGAGCAAAATAAGATAAACTGAAAAGCCAGTTCTTGCCTGTGATGGTTTGTATGAGCAAATGCAGGAGGAGATGAGAGAAAAAACTATTCTTTTAAATAAATAATCTCAGCCTGAAGGATACAAAGCAATATCAAGTTCTGTTCTTATGAGTAAGGATGTGATTTCAGCTCTGATGAAAGCAAACAGAAAGTTACCTAGTTTTGGAGACTTTCTCATCATTTTGCTTTGTGCCTTCTTTCTGTTTTTCATCTTTGTTACTGGAGAAGGAAGAGAAAGAACCTTCACTGATCTCAGCTGAAATAAAAGATTTCTGAGTATTGAGTCATGATGATTTCTGCTTCACTATTATTGCTGTCTGTGTCCATTTAGAGTGACTGCATTTCTGATATTTTTGTCCAAAATGAGAACATTTCAAGAAATTCTCCTTTTTAATTTACTTTTGGTTTTTCATAGTAAAGATTTCTATTTTCATACAATCTAATAATGAGAATAAGTAGGCAATATTTATATTTCCGAACACCAGAAACATATGCTTTAGGCCCTACACCACACCAAATACCTCTCAAAGACCACCTCACCAAGTGTATTTTAGCCCTTTATGTACCTTTTAATGTGACACTGTGATGAGAGCGCATGATAACCAAGGAAAAGTCTTGTTCTTCACAAAAAATTGACGATAAAATGAGGCAATCAGAGACACCATGTCTTGCATGCTGCAGACAACAGAAACAGAGGAGAGCACCAACATCTCTTGTGATGGCAGTATGGGTGTTTAGACTGGATTAAGCAGATTGTGACACCTGATGATACACCTACAATGCTGCTTTGGTCAGAAGTCTAGTTGCAAGAGCAGTGAAATGAGATGGTCATCTTCACAGAGAAGTTACAATACTTACTAGTACAGAATTTGTGTACTTTAACAGGAATTGCTTTATATCAAAGTAGAGATCAAACTCTGATTCCTGCCATGCCATATATTGACACTAATATTTGCATTTTCCCTCTCTCATAAGTGAGCCCAGGCAATAAATTTAAAGACAAATCTAAAACTACCTGCTAAGCATGTCTTTTGACTTTGATGGCAGTTCCAGGAAGGCAATCAATTAACTTTCTGAAAATAAGTGAAAATAGTGGTAAACATCCTGTGTCAGAAAAATTTAAGCTAATATAAAATTCAATTGCTATTATTTGAAGGCAAAGTTGCTCATTAAAGTTAATTAATTTTAAATTGTTTCTTATTAATAAACAACAACAAAAAGAAGGTCAAATATTGCTTTCAGAGATTGGTAGAAGATATAAGGAAGAAGAAATATGTGTTATCATTGCAAAAAGTCATCTGGACCATCTACTAGGGATCAAGCCCAAATTCATATCATGTCCTTGTTGGCAGTGCAGTACAAAACAGGAATGACTACTTAATGTCACCAGTGATGATGTGAGCTGCAAAAATATTACTACAGACAAAAAAATTAGCATACTACAAATTAGTTTTAGTTGCCTTTTTTTAGGATAATGTGAGATCTTCAGAAATCCTGATGATGACTAATAAAGGTGAAGCTCCCTTGACAAACACCTAAGATTTAAAACAGCAGCAGCTGAGACAGCTTAAAAGAAAGAAGATACAAAGTATGACCGTGGCAAGCATGAATGGAAGATAACACTGCAAAAATCAATTAAATTTATAATAATTCCTGTCCCAGGATATCATCAATTGAAAGGCGAGTTCAGAAAGGAGTAGAACTTCACATAGTGAAGGCACAGAATGGGAAAGACTGAGACTGTAACTAAGAAGAAAAAATCTGTGCAGAGCTGACCCTTTGCAGGGCAACTACAAACAACACTTTCAATACTTCCATGCCCATGGAGGTGGAGGGTCACTGATCTGATCAGCCTGACAATGTGATACCATGGGCTGAGAATGAGAATTTGAATGTTTATGATCAGCTGTTAGCCCAGATGGTCTTGATTGTGTGGGTCAGTTTAGTGTAATCTTTCAGCAGCATAATTTTAAAGCAGACCTTTTCAATATCTCATTATCTTCTATCATGATGTCTGGTTAACATCCATCAATTGAACTAAAAAGCCCCAAAACAATTGGACTTCAAATACATAGGCTTTTATTATTAGATTTAACAGAAAAGCAAAAGGATTTTGGAGTGCCAAATCTACTACCCTTTTTCAACCAAGAGCAAATAGCAATAGATTGTTGTGAAAAGCCTGTAGCAGCTGATCAGGGATTTCACATACGGGTGTATAACTCAGTGCTATGAAAAATGTCATCAGAAGTCAGATGTTCCTCTGGATGGACTGAATTATGGTAACAAACCTCACCTTTGAATGATTATATTGATGCCTGGAAATGACCAGAGTCTTGTTAACACAGTCCTGAAGTCAGAAAAGATTTGCTAGTAGTTGAAAATAACACACAGCGTGGTAGGTATGTTCAGTTCTGTGCACAGACTCAGTGTGACTGGTCACATGAAGCTGGCCATGTGAAAATGGCCACATCATTCTATGATTCTACAAAAGAACATGATTCTCTCTCTATTCAGACTGGCACTGAAGCTAAGTGAATAACCAGAATTATTAAGTTATTATTAGGTTTGATGCATTGGCTAACAATGAAAATGCTTTAAGTCCATATCCCTGACCTCACTGTCACACAGAAATGATCAGGGTTTACTCAGGCAGTGTTGAATCTTCAGTATAACCAGAGGTTAGTTTATTATAACAGAGCTGTTTTGGCTGCTTTCATGTTCTGTTAGCGTACAGCATGCAGGTAACCTATTTTTCAGTAGAAAGGTTTATTTTCATTGACCCATTTGGCTTAGCAGAAAATAATTGGAACTTCTCATCCATATATCCTATTATAACCAGCATTTTACAAAATTTTACTATTATAAACCCACAAGACAGTGAATTATTTTTAAGATCAGTGAAAGTGCTAATTAAAGATTCCTTTTTGTTGCCATGAACACAGTTGTGTTTTGTGACAGGACAGAGATTTGGTTCAGAACAGCTGTTAACTTAGTAGCACCACTGGAAATATCAGAAGTCATCAAGGAACAATGGAATTGATGTTCTGGCCCTTATCACAGCCAGCGAATAGCAGGGAAGCTTCTGTTAGTCTCCATGCTTTTCACAGCTCTTTCAAAAGACTTTGACTGACATTGAAACTAAGGGGGAAAGTTTCAGCACCTGCTCCAATGTAAAATGTAAGACTTTTGTTAAATGATAAAACATAGCAACCCTTTCTTGAGAAAAGGGAGATTCTGATTGACCATGTTGTTCTCTAATGGATGAGCTGACAAAAACAATCTCTGAAATCATTGCAAGGAGAAACAGGTTGACAGGTATAAGCAGCAGAAAAGATAGTTCTTGAGAAAATATATTGCTACAATATAGAAAATCTACATTTCACTTTACTGTAATAGACTTCTCTGTGAGATCATGATACACATAATAGACCATGAAGCATCTTTTTCAGCTGGAAAGTGGGAATATTCACTTCCTTCAGAGTTTCTGGGAAAATAACCTCATTAATTACTGAACTGGAAGGCTCTCTGAGGGAAGTTGCTATGGGAATAAAATGTCAAACATCAGTGTACCAAACTGTTTTCTCCTGCAATAAAATTCATCAGAGTGATCGCCAGGTGAAGGAAAATTCTTTAAATTAAGTTTACAACAAAATCCTCAGTGAGACATCCATCAGTCTTATCCATGCAAAGGTCTCTGTAATTCCAAACATGCCAGAGGAAGCTAATAAACCTCCTTGCTCTTGGCTCCTCGGGGCAGTGGCTCTGCAAGCACTGTTCTTGCAGATCAGGATTTCACAAAATAAGTCTTGGTGCTATGTTAATGGGAGGTTAGAGACTCATATGAAGAGGACTTTACTAAAACACCTGGAGAGTATGAGTTGTACTCCTTTTCTTATAAATTCAGTACCCAAGACATGAGGAATCTCTCTCCAGAACAGAATCTTGAACTACCTCTCCTATTTTTAACTACAACTACAAAATAAATACTTGGAGTAAAGACACTAAGGATCAGAATTACTCCCATTTCAATTGGGATTGCCTCTGATTTAGTGATTTTAAACCAAACCATCACCATGGGCTTCAAATAAACAATATCAGTGCTAACTAGCAGCCTGAAGTGTCCCTGCTTGCCCCAGCTGCAGAGTGGCACATCCCAGGTATAGCTTGGGCTGTGGATATGGGACCCAGCTGCAGGCACTGGGCTTGCACAGCAGCAGCTGTGGGTAGAATGGGGATTGTAAACAGGAAAAGCTGCTTCTCTTCATGGAAAAAGGCAGTATTTAATTAAATTAACGGCACATCTAATGAGTATATTTAAAAGTCAGATCTCCAGTACAGGAGAATTAAAGAAAATTTCAAGTATCCCATTACTGCCTGGCCACAAAGTAGAACCTCAGAGTCCAACAGACACTAGATACCTCTTAAACAGGCCATATTCCTACTGACTGTTTAAATAAAAGACACAGCATATTTTTTAGAGGGCTGACCTCCTCCATTAATTCTATCTGCTAGCCTACCCATAGTGATCCATCCTCTGCAGTGAAATTACTTTCACTATGTACTTCAGCACTCAGGTTGCATTTTATTCATAGGTTTTGTAAATGTTTTAAACTAAGTTATACTTAGAAAAATAATAAAATCCATTTTAGAGATGGAACCTCAAATCCCAGCCTCTGAGGTTTTAAAAGCATTGACCTGAACTCATCTTGACAGTTGTAATTTTTAGTTATCTGGAGCCTGGAAGAGGCTTCTTTTTGATTCTGGCTAGGGTTCATAATATTCCACTGTCTGAATCATCTACTTGTATAAGAATCTCTCCACTTTCTCTGTCATTTTGGAGGAAAGCAGGTCTCACAAATGGTTTTTTACCTACATGCTCCAGACTAAACTATTGTTAATCAAACATGATCAATTTTTTCTGACTTCAGATGAATCACTATACTGAGCTATTAGTTACCATTAACACCTTTGCATACATCACTTTTTGTGGTTATTTCTCTTCAGGGTGGTCTAGAAAGTGTAGGGGGAAAAATTATTATAACAGCTATATTTAATTCATAAAAAACTCCCATAATTTCAGTGCAATGCATATTTCTTCATCTCAGTGTTTACAGATAAATATTTGATGATGGAATGGGTAGTTTTTCTGTGGAGACTGAAAAAATGGGCTGACTGCTGTACACAAAATTACCATCTAACTGCAGAAGTTTTTTTACTTGGACCTGATGATTTATTCTCTCTTTATTGTGCTTCTTACCTCTGGGAAATCCTCGTATACTTATTTACAAGTTATTTATAAGTATGCTTATTTACACTCCACAAGCAATTACACTAAGCTGATAGGACTATTCAGTGCAGAAAACTGTAAATATGAGTAAAGAAAGAGGGACTTTATCTCATCTATCCACTGCTAAGATTAGGAGTTGTCCTTGTTTCAGCTGGAATACAGTTAATTTTCTTCTTTGTATCTATTATAGTGTTGTTTATTATTATTATCTCATCATTATTATAATATACTTTATTTCAATTATATTCTTATCTCAACCCACATGTTTCACCTTATTCTGATTCTCCTCTCTATCCCACTGGGAAGGGGGCAGAGTGAGCAAGCAGGTGTGTGGTACTTAGAGATCTGAGATTAAAAACACACCTGAAGTGAAATATTAAAGACTTCAAGTAAAGCAAACATAGATACACTAATGAGACAAACCAAATCCACCTCAGGTCAGCTGATACAGAGGTGACTGAGGACAGGAGGAGGACTTCAGACCAGCCACAATTCCCGTGTCATGGCTGGATGTTGGCATCAACAGCAGAAGGTCAGCAGACTCTAAGCTGCAACCTAGATTTACCTCATATCATCCAGAACAGGAAAAAATAGAAATATTCACTTGGTGAGCAGGGTAGAGAGATGAGAGATATCAATGAAAAGAACATAAGTTCTAATTTTAGCTACAGAAGTTATTATGTGAAAAGCACAAACAAATAGTGAGGCTGCAGAGGATAAAATTGCTCAGTGTAGCAGAAGGCTTGTTAGTGCCTGAAACATTCAGTGGCACTAAATGTGCTTATACCAGTTCTGTATAATCACAGAAACAGAACCTCAAATAAGTTTAATTATAGATGTTAGATGAAAATAATGAAAATTGGTGACTCAGTTCTAGAGTTCCCTATTGCGTAGACTGGGTTTGTTTTGATGACAGTAAAGTATATAAAAAAAATCTATGTGTATATAAAGAGAGGGAAAGAGATAATCTCTAAAAATATATGTATATTTATATTTTCTTAGCTAGAATAAAATGTCAAATCAATATATCAGAGCTATCAGTATATCTTCCTGCTATCTATGAAAATAATATAAAACAACCATGGCTTCTTCACAGTACAGAATGAAAAGTTTTCAACATAGCAAAAAAAAAATTATGACTATTTATTTTTTATTTATAGGTTGTGAAAAGGACTGGAAATCAACTTCATATCACTAAAGACTAGAAGGAACAACAGTAGCCAGCAATCTTTCTTGGGTGATCTGCTGGGGTATATTCTTTTTCAAATTGGGATGTAGTGATTCAGGAAGATCTTTACAATATCCAGGACATCCTGTCATTCAAAAATTCAGGATGTCATTGATCCACATGTGTCTGTGGATCACAAGATATATCTGAACTACCTAGCAGAGGAAGGCTAGAGGGCTGAGGGCAGCCTGCTATTACTCTCAAGTATTTGTATGCCCAGGGAAGCATTTAAAATTCTCAGCATCTCACAAGTAAGAAACCTGAATGCCACAATCTTTTCTCTGTAATGGATATCTACAACAGTGGAAGGGCCATGTTCTGTTAAGTCATTTTAAAATCCATGGCTGTGCTTCATCTGACACCACTGAGGCAGACTGATGGCTCCTGGCTCAGGAGCATCAACGACCTCAAGTCAAGGCAGCACTCAGCACAGGTGCTTGAAACCCCTGAAAATGTGGTATTTTTCACTGCCACATATTATTTAATCTTTTCAATCTTTTTACAACCTCTCCTCACTCTCAGAAGAGCCTTGTGAAAGCCATTCAGAGAGCAGATACTATCCTAGGAACATCTGGAATTTGCCTAGCCACCAGGCAAGCTCCACTTGGATGTCCTGCCTCCCACAGCCAGCACACCTGTGAACCTCATGCCCAGCCCTTTTCCCAAGCCATAATTTAAAAAAAACAAAAAAAAAAAGGAAAATAAGGAGAAGATAGACTGGGTGATTGCAAATAATTTTTTTTGCTATTTTGAAGCTGCTGAGGCAGCTTTACTCTAGCTGCTCTCTTCTCTTGCTCATCAACAGAGAGCTCGCTAAATCCAAAAGAAAAATGATTGCCCTGCTGAACAATTGGATCTACAGCAAATGTTAACTACTCTATGACTCCTTTCCAGCAAAATCACACAGCACTTAATGCTGACAATTTTGTTCAATAAAGATCAATAATCCTTCCAGAAAGTCTTTCAATACTCAGAGTTTTATGGAGAATTTCACACTAAAAATGTATTTCTGTTTCTAAAGTACTTTTCATCTGCTATTATTATTTGTACTATAAAAAAACCCTTCTAGTTTAATATCTTAGCTTAAAACCTTTAGATAAATATCTCAAATATATGTCACTGGGCAGGAGAAGAATAAGGGCATAATTGGCATGCAGCTACTGAAAAATCACATGCCAAGGCTGGTCAGAGAAGAATCTCATGAATCTGCATAAAACTTCTGTCTAATCTGTTCCTCATGTTATGTCCAAACCAATCTCAATAAAAGCTAACTTGGTTTTAGAGCAATTCCCCACACATAAGATTGTATTTCTGTAGTTTTCACATGCTAAAAGAGTCAAATACAATCTGGGCTTAAGAGAATTACTTTGCCTACTTCTCAAAATGATCTTGTGATGATCTCTTGTTGTTTGACTTCAAGCTCTGTTAGCAGTTCACAGTGCTTAAGATGCAGCATTGCCCCAAAAGCATTTGCAGGCTTTACTGTTTGGACCAAGATTTATCTAAACCTTACCCCAAAAGGCACAAAATCAATCTTCATAACATAACGTGAAAGCAATCCAGGGGGAAATGGAAGTTAGTTTAAGAAAGGTGTGAAGGACACTCAGGAGGCTCGTAGTGATTTTGTGATTATATTGCATCTTAGTTTTAACAAGGTAGCTAAGAAAAGTTCTCTAAGAAAATGGCTCAGCAAGGGAGGTGGAACAATCTCAAAAGGAAATAATAATTACTGGAAAGATTAACTCAGTTTGCATTTTTGTATCTTAAATAAGAAACAGAAGGTGTTCCCTTATCACATCAAAAATAGGGAAAAGAAGAAAAGTATTTTTTTTTCACTGCAGCACATTGCCTTGTAGTATATTTATCTTACTAAATACAAAAGTCCTCCTTACACAGAACAGTGTTAACAATAGAATGATGAAGTCAGTGCTCTATTTTATTCAGTATCATGCCAAACAAAAAATGACTGGGCAGAAAAGTACATCAGGTGTAGAACTTATCTAAATGTTTCTAAATTTCAAAGAACTAGAATTGATATTTATTTCTTAAAGAAAACGAACACAATAATAAACACAAAAAAAAATAAATAAAATATTACCAGGTAGAAGTTAAAAGCACTGATTTCATTCATATTTTGAGTCAGACAAACCAATTGTCAAATAGATTTCATTAATATATCTAAACAAGCTTTTTTTCAAAATATACCAAAATACAAAATGTTTAATGAAGTATAAAACAGAAAATTTTGTATTATGTTGTGATATTATAAAGAAAATATTTATGGGAATATAAACTTTAGGAAATAAATTTCAGATTCATCAACTGTAATCAGTTATTATTAGAGCCTCAAAAACCTGTATAAATAATTATTTCTAAGATGAATTCTTCAATTTAAAAGGAAAATACCTTTGTCTTAATTGCAGCATGAATGAAATTTAGCTTACTACATTGTACTTAATACTCACATCAGAAGGTACAGTACAACATTTCTAAGAACAAAAGCATTACAATATTTAATACTTTTGTGTCAAGACCTGTGACAGCAATCACAGAAAAGGGTTGTAGGAGAAAAACTGATTATAGTCTTCCATTAGTTGTAGCAGAAATAAATCATACGCAAAACTGGAAGAAGAACCTTGAGAGACTGACTACCAGAAAATAAACTGCAACCAAAGAATTATACAATTTTTTATGTTGGAAAAGGCCTTTAAGTGTGGCGTTCCATGGCTGTAAGATCAAGTCCAGGGAGGTCTGGTGACCAGCACAAGACACAATGAGATGGGTCTCTGCTTGTTTAAGCTCAAAGATCCATTTATTGGGGCATCACCGATACAGGAACGCACTCAGCTTAATCCAGAGGCAGAGAAACTCAAACAGGGGCAGGGTGGTGGGATTTATGGGGGAAGGGTGGAGTTTTACCTTTCCCAGGCTTAGGGAAATCCTCCCCCAAGGCAGCTGGGTGGAGCCCACTCTCCCAGGACTCAAAGCCATGATTCTTAACTAAATCTTTGCTTCCCCTGGGCGGGGGCACCCCACATTTAAGGTCTTTGGGCACAACCATAAACTTAACACAGCCAAGTCCACCACTAAACCATGTCCATAAGGGCACGATCTCCAGCTAGCTTTCCTTGCTAGGCTGGAAAATACAGAAAGCTGATAGTCCTTAGAGAAGAGGTGGTGTACTAAGAAGACTTTTTGCAGAGTTTGAATTTCCAGTGATTAAAACCAGAACTGCCCAGTGACCTCACAAATCCCAGCCTTTCCATTCAGACTGTTTCATTTACTTATTCAAATATACATGTTGATGAGAATCGAAGTGGAAATTAAGGAGCTAAAGATGAGGTCAAACCGAGCATGTGAGAGACAGCTGCATGTAAGTAAGTCTTCTAACTATTGGAGTGGAAAATAACTTATTTGGGAACAAAAGGAAGGAAGTCCTCATTTCTGTGATACAAAAGTACAACCCTACTCATACCCTTGTTGATGGATATTTGAGGTGAATGGTGACTGCCTAAGGGCATAGACCAGTGTATAACATTAAGATTTTCCTGAGGACAAGCTGAATACACCTCACATGGGATGCTTTCATTCTATTTGTCAGAGGTTAATAAATGAGGAATCTGAAAGGGAAAGCCTGGTAGTACTCACCAGTGAACAGATGCCCTCTCTCTTTCCTCCAGAAATGTGTGTTCTATAAAGGTATGGTACTATAGTGTAGTATATATTGGCCTAACTATAAAATATATACAATAAT
>VWYI01028832.1:3523-139478 GCA_013399455.1 Anthoscopus minutus
TCAGCTTCTTTAGCTCCTTAGTGCTTTGAAGCAAGTCCTTTCTGTATTAGAATGATCCATACTTGATCCATACTTGAAGAAGGTACACCTTCTACTTCCCTATGAAAAGCCATTTTATCCAGCCAAAGTGCAAGCCTTGGAAAACCCTGGGTAATATTTTTAGCACTAAACAAGTGAATAACTGTAGCCTTGTGATGCTCTTGAGCCCCCCCAGTGCCATGTTTGGCTTATCCTACACCACTAAGAGGTGATGTAGCAGACTGAAGTCCAGAACTGATGTTGTGGAAAACATCTAATATCTGTAAAGGAGATAAGAAAAAACAGTGCAAGGAATATACCCACAGAGGCAACAATTATGGTAAGGAGGAATAGTGGATGGGGACAAAAGAGACTGAATTACAATGGGTTGATTGAGCCTTAAACTGTACCCAGAAACCAACCTAATCATGGCTTGGTGAAAATTGATCTTTGAGGGTGGCTGAGAATAATATTGAGTGGCAGAAAAGCACTGGGTGAGATGAGGAAGTAAAGATACAGAAAACAGCTTAAGGGAGAGATGAAACAGCTGTAGGAAATAGAAGCAGGGTCCTGATCTATTGCAGAGGTCTTTTAGAAAATCATACTGATATTTTATAACAATATAAATACCATGACATCAGGATAAATGGTACCTTCTGTCAGGAATCAAAGTGACTAGAGGACAAAAAATAGTCTGCAATCCCTAGCTCACCATGAAACTGTGGAAGTTCTTCTCATCAACTTTTTTTTAATGAAACCTACTAAAAAGTTTTTTTTTTCCACTTCAAAGTAAAAATTTATCATTTTTCCTAGCTTAAATTTATGCATTATCATCCCCTTTAGCCCTCTCAGACCTGTAAGGAGATAATATTCACATATATATCTTTAACAAATGGTGCTATGTGCCTGGTGCTGTTTTTTGATAAACGATTATCCTCTAGTGCTCCCTCTAAAGGTATCCTATATATTCTAAAGATTGATCTGATTTTGTTTTATGATGGTCCTAACACCCTCTTCATAATAACTTCTACAGCTTCTTCTAAGAAAATACTGGTTAAGGAAGGTGTCACCAGACGTGTCAATCACCTCACTAAGTCGAGTACTTATAACCAGTACTTGTAAACAGTACTGAATTACTAAGAAGTAATCTTTTTCCTTCTCTCTCTCACTCACAAATGTACATGCATAGTGTTAGTTCCAATAATTGTTTCACAGACATCTGCTATAAATCATAAATGATGATAAAACAATTACAGAAATGAGGCAAGAGGTTACCCTTGACATTTCGTCTCCTCTTCACGCTTCATGAAGCTATAATACATCCAGCTTCCATAGAAACATTCTCACTGTGATTTTTATGTGTAACACAAGAGAGCTTCAGAGTGACTGCTGGGCCTTTTATGGCACACTGGACACCCAGACAGACTGACTGGCAGATGTGCACAAAAACCAAACCTACAGAAACACTTTCTTTTTTCTTTTTTCTAAATATTTAGAAAAATTATTAAATTGTCAGGGGGAAAAAAATTACAGTAAATATCAGAAACTGTCCCTTCCATACAGGTGGAGATCATGGGTCAGATTGCAACTGAACTGTTCAAAGGGCTGTGAGATGGATGTAAAAGAAATAATAATATGAAACCACAAGTGTTCCACCTGGGATTCACCACATTAGAAAGGGTATTTCTTCCTGTGACCTCTTCTTCCTACCACCACCTTCCCAAACTTGAAACATCTAAACAGTCTTTACAAACTTTCTTTCACTGAAGTGTGTTAAGCACCTGTGACACTCTGATGCTATCAACCTGCTTTTTTTTGAAGGGTATAGATTTACAACTGTCCCAGTAGAGAAAGATATCTTCAAAACAGACCCTGACCTCGGTGCTCCCTAGATGAGTAGTCCTTATGTATTGAGACATGCACCTTCTCTTTCTGAAGGAACTGGAGGCAGATACCATTTTAGTCTGTAGGCAAAACTGACACAGATATGCAAAAAAAGTCAATTTACAGCAGTAAGTAAAAGTCATACCATGTCTGATTCAAAGCAGCACAATCATTGCCTATCTGGAGGAGGCTTCACTCTGAATCATCCTGGACAGTGCCTATTCACAGGCACTGTAGGAGCAAATACACTTGACAGGAGGAGGATTCCATTTTTACTGTGCCAAACCCTGCTCGCTCGTGATAAAAGCAGAGGGAAAGCCTATCTGAGATGGGAGAGATTCAGTCAAATGTGACATTTATTCCTCACTTGCTGAAAGCTGAGGCTGTGTCCTTCGCAAGCTGTTGTCATTAAACGTCGATGGCTTTTTCACAAGGGCTGTCGCTAGTATCAGTTCCCTACTTTATTATGTTTTTCATCACCTCAGTGTGAGATACTGGTGCATTGCTTTGTCCTTTTTCTCAAAAGCCTATCAAGAGGATAAAAAATGACACTAGGTTGTGCCAGGAGAAATTTAGATTGGATATAAGGAAAAAATTCTTCACTAAAAGGGTTTTCAAGCACTGGAGCAGACTGCCCTGTGGTTGTGCCACCAACCCTGGAGGTATTTAAAAGATATTTAGACATAGGACTTAGCAACATGATCTGCTGATGGACTTGGTAGTGGTTTATGATGATTTTAGAGGTCTTTTCCAACCTGACTGATTCTTTGCTCCTAAGTTGTTTACCCATCTGCATGTACTTCTCCCCAGAAAAGTGGCTTAGATGTTTGGGGTGGCTTGATGAACACCAGGCTCCCCACTTGGGGGTAAGCAGGTGGAACAGCTAAGGCAGTGATCCTGAAAACCATGCTGGAAAATAAAGAACCATGTAGAAAAGGGAAGAAACAAATTTCATTATGCTACCTGCATAAGCTTTCTCTGCATGGCTACAGCTCATGTTTCAGAGGCAGGCATATTTGACCTGGTACAGCTCCCACCGCATCCTCCCTGTTAGGGAAAATCCAGCTTGATTCCAGCCCTCATTCCCACACCTTTCCCTAATAGGCATTTTCTAAGTATTGATCTCAGTATTTTTTTTCCCTTTGAATCACAACCACTTTGATTTTTTTTTTCTTCTCTTTGATGTATATATGTAAAAAGAAAAGCTTCAGTGTCACACTGATATAAACAGTAGAAGAATTTAGATAAACTGGCACTTACATATGGTTACTAGCTACAAACCCAGCAGTGGGATGAAAGTTATTGCCACAGAAACCGAAGATGTAAAACACAAGATTAGAAGATGAAGTTTAATAGCACTGGAACCTGTTGAATATTCCTTTTCATTCTGAATATATATGTCATACACCCACAGAAGCATACATCAACAGGAGTGGGTAAGGTTAAGAATGAATCTAAGATTCATTGTAAGAATGAAAGATTAATGTATGCCAAATCTACAGGTAGAAAGGGTGTGTTTAATTTTTTTACATTCTTTTTTTTGCTTACCTATAACTGTATTCATTTAATTTTCAACCCTATGTCTCTTTTCAAATATGCAACTTACAGATTTCTGCCTTCTACCAAAAGCATCAAACACAGCCTATGTGCAAAAACTTTAGAGGAAAGGAATAAAAAAAGACTCTCTATATATAAATCTTCACTTTTAATTATGCAAATACAAATGCATGGAAAAAAAATGCACCAAATGGAGTATTTTATTACAGTCATTTAAAAGCTCAGTACCTTTTAAAATAGCTCATTGTGACTAAGGTTTTGCTGTCCTTCTAACCAAGTAGAAAATGTTCAAGTCAGAGAAGTTTGGGTAAATTCAGCCACAAAACGTGCTTAAGTTGGAAAAGCTAATCACTGCATACATATTTTGTTGCCAAGTGACACTTCAGAGAAGTAAGGCTGCAATCAAGGTTCAAATGCTATTCTTGTCAGCCGTGCTGAGAAAAGCATCACAGCCCAGGATGGTCCTGCAGCATCACAGGCAGCATGTCCATACTTGACATTCTTCTAAGTCATAATGTAGGCATCACTTTTGGGATTCCTTAGTTAGGACAGATGCCATGATAGTAAAGGCAAGATGAGAGTTTGGGGATAACTCCTCTAAAACACAAGCAATCAACTGTGGGCAGCATACCAAATGTTGTAAAGACAACTCTAATGCAGCTTTTCCCAGCAGCTGAAGACAGTGGCTTTTTAAATGATCTTTCAGTAATTTCCAGTTTAATCTTTTCAGCAGAATAAAAATTCATCCCCACTCAAAATAGTCCTTGAATTCTACTGCTTAGACTAGTCATAGGCAGACCTCAACAAGGGGCTCATTTTCCATTAAAACAGTATCTGCCAACCCTTTTAATTTCTTAACATTTTCCCACGTTGGTTTTGCCTATTTCAAAGATTATACAATGTGTCAGGCAGTATATGTTATCTTTTAAATGGGATTACAGTTTATGCAAATGAGGTGATCTCTAGGCTTCCAGGAGCTTCTGAAAATCAAGCAAGGTTCTCCAAAGTTGTTTAAAGGTCCAGAGAACTGTCAATGTCTCAAACTTGTGTAGCTTTGTCATGTGACCACATGCCACTGTGAACTCTAGATTAAAAACATAAATCAGCCCTCAGTAGCTTTGTATCCACCTGCTTTACATACTTACAGATACAGAGAAAAAAATCCATAGACTTTCATTTTCAGGGAATTGGCTATTTTCTGCATTTTCTTACCTAGAAGTGATGGATAGACTACATTACAAAAACTAGTTATTTTCAGTACTTCTTAGAGCAGAAGCATATGTTTTTCAAAGTAGATTACATTTTTTGTAAATGTATCTGGGTTTGTCTAGACATCTGTATCAGAGGACTTAAAATCAAAAGGTCTAGGATCAAAGGAACACACAAGGGGGTATTAATTGTACTGGATGTAAAGGTTCACTGCTAAGCCCTGCTACACACACAGTAAATGTTTAACACTTTCCTTCCTGGATTAGCATGCATGTCACTCTCAAGGCCATAATAGAGTAAATTCTAGTCATGCCTTGGTGCACTTTTTCTCTTCAGAGGACTACAACACAGACATTTAAAATGGTAGGAGAATTTGTAATCTGCCAGCACTGCATGGCTGACTTATTTTCAGGTCTTATTACATTCATTCCAATGTTACTTTCAAAGACTCCACTGATGCTAATGTTCCCTGCATCCTGATACACATACAGTACTCAACCTATCAACTCACTGGAACCTATTTTGTCAAACTACACCCTAAGAAAGCAATGAGGTTCAATCTAATAGCTTTTACATGATGTATACTGACCCCAATTCCTCCTTGAAGGAGACAAATATATCAATAAATCAATCAGTCATACATTACAATGGACTACACATAACTTCAGAGGACTTCTAAATAATGAATTTTAAATTACCTCAGTTAAATCTCAGTCATATGAGATGCAACTAAATGTACCTTAAATAATTTTACTGACAGATTTCAAATGAGTTCAAATTCATTCCAGAAGTGAGGAAGAATGAGCAATAAAACAGAACCAGGACTGAGTCGCTGATCTGTTTTTGAAGGGAAATTATCATACAGAAGGTCTTGTCATATAGAGAGAGAAGACAACCCTTTTAATTTTAAATTGTGGGTAATGAAAAGGCTATGAAGCCAGTATAAAATATATGAAATAGCTAAAAAATAATTTTAAAGGGTTATTAAAAAAACACCAAGTCAGTCCTGTTTCAAGAAACCTGAGAAAAGTACAGTGAGCGTTCCAGTGCTGAGATGATTAATATGTTCCACTTATAAACATAGTTGAAATTGCTTGCAATCAATACCTTTATTAAAGGAATGAAACTCCAACGAAGTAGAAACTCCAAAGGAAAACTCTAACAAGTACTATATAAATAGTTTGTGAAGTATAAAACCTGAGAATTTTCCCTTGCTCTACTGTGAGACTGATGATTTTCCACCCCTGAAATAGGTTTCACTCAATTAACATTTTTAATTCTCATCGGGATGAAGGTTTGATTTAAATTGCTCCAACCTGTTCTTCATGTTGCTCCCGTTGGCTGTCTCACTGCTGCAGCTGCTGCCTGTAGCTCACTTGGCTCTCTGTGAGTTGCCTCTGCTGATGCTTCTGGCTCTGCCTCACTTGCATCTCCTCCCACCATCTCTGCCTGGTGTTGCTCCTCACTCCCTACCTCTCCATCTGATTCCTGCATCTTTGCTAACACTTCTGTTTCAGCTCCTAGAAAAAAAATGTGTGCAACCTTGCTAAGGGGAAAGAGTCAGCTCACAGGAAATCCTTCAGCATCTTGTGGCATCTCTAATACCATGGAACACATTTACATAAAGTCCCTTGCTCTCGTTTTTTTTCCTTTTCCTAGGTGCTAGCCTTTGCACCCTGATGTCAGAATTGACTGTTTAGGATAAACAGGAACTCTAGGACTGTAAATTAGCCAAGATTTCTGTATGTTGTTACAAGCCTTATAATTTTTAAAACCTCTTTAACAAAAAAACCCTCTTCTCTTTATCTTCTCCAGGTCTTCCCCTCAAGTGTCAAAAGAAGACTGCCTTTTCCAGCTGCTCCCTGCTCTAGAGCAAGAGAGATGTGGTCCTTAGAGCTTAGCTTCAGGGATGATGAACCAAAATTTCCAATTGCTTTGATGAAGTTTGAGTGTGCCATTTTAAGACAGTTAAGGCTCAATACTAAAGGCATTGTGTGAAGCAAATAAAACATTGTGATCCTTTATATGTCAGAAACATACTGACCCTATCAAGCATGGTTCAGCCGCATATGGTACATGGTTTCATATTTTTAATTTTTTTTTTTCATTGCAGGTGTTCTCTGAACACTACCTAAACTTGTGTTAAAACTGCTGTTTTCAAAAAGGTTGCCTGTATGCCCATTTGAAAGCAGAAAATGGAGTCTGTTTGAAGGACATTAAGCATGTATGGCTGGCAGAAGTGAGCCATAGGAGGGTGGGGAGGCACGGTGGCAGAGCCTGGAAGGAGCCTGTGGCAAAAGCTCACTCTCATGGATGCCTAAGAGGAACTGAGAGTTTGCCTGAAAAAAGAGGCAAACAAGAAAACAAGCACCAAAAATGACAGAGAGATGTTTTCCCAAAGGTTCAGAAAATATTGGATGGAGTTTGTGCAACCACAGAAGATGCTGAAAGGGCGTGGGAAAGTAAGACAGGAGGAAGGTACCTGTGTGCCTGCTAAAGGGTGGAGATTTATTTTGAAGGACAGCAGATAACTGATGCTCCTTGCAGCATGCAATATCAGTTTCACTTGTAAAGAACAGCACCTCTCCCTCTATGCTAAAAATGCTGCCATCCTTCCAACTGAAAGTGCCTTAGGACAAGTTTGTCCAGGTTATCTCATACTTTGCACTGTCTCATACTTTGTATTGCTATGAACTCAATAGCTCTACTGGAACTGCATCTGATTCTCTTCATGTTCATTCTTGCAAATTCTCCAGAAGCATTTTTTCCCCCAATGTATTGTACCTCCCACTTGGCCTATATCACTGTCAAGAGCACTTACTCCTAACATTAATTAATTCACCATTCTTTTGTAAGAAGCCATGTTCATTTAAATTGTTGGGAAATGTATTCAAAATCCTTATTATAAACTTGCTGGCAATGATGTTTTTTAACTTGCAGAATGAATATAAATTTATATTGGTTTTCATAACCCTTCCATCTTATATATGATTTCCTACATTGGAATCTGTTGATGCTTAAGAGAAACAAAAAACATTTTGAGCTCAGTTTCCAATATTCTGTTTGACAAATGAATATGTATTCTATGATCCCTGTGAACAATTATTTCTTTTCTCAACTACTTACGTTGCTGAGCAGTAATTGAGTGAATTTCTTCTCACGCATTTAAATAGATCTTGATGCCGATGCAATTTATGCTTATTTTCAATGTTTAATCATCCAGAACTATCATACATATCACAGTGATGAATTAAAGAATGATATGACAGTGTAAACCAATGTGATCTATCACTGGGAACTCACTTTCTTGCAGCTGTGATTTCATTTCTTACTGATAAATAGCATCTTCATAATCTAATATTGTAACTATAGTTATAGCTGTGACATTATCTGTTCTGCAGCATTTAGGGAAAGATGAACCATGGCACAAGACAGAAAAGTTTTATAATTTCTTTCACCTTTTATAATATTTATATTATGAGCATTTTTATTGACAATTCCTACAGAATAAGCTTCTACATATTTTAATGGAAATTCAAGTAAGTTTCGCAAATTTCAAAGAAGCAATTTCTCACCTTTCTTATTTATAAAATTTCAATTAACTAAAATAGCCTTTTGAAAAACAACACTGTTTGTCTTCCAAGGGCCCTGGCATCTTTAGAGCCTTTAAGAGAACTCCTTCTTAGAGCTGTTCATGTGTTTAAGAATTATACTTTGCTGTCAAAAACTAACAATCTACTTTATATTGTCTCCTCCTGTAAATAAAATAATACAAAGTAGCATTTCAGTTAATAGTATTTTTTTAGTAGTGAAGCCTTATAATTTATTATCATGCTCACAAAATAACATCACATGTCCAATAGAGGCAAATATGTATTTAGTATATGTTTACGTATACTAAATCTTTTATGGAGTCATTGAGATCTCTTTATGAATGAAGACACCATACAATACAGATGACAATACTACTAATAGATTTTTATGCTTACTAATATAGTATTTAAATTATAGAAAAATAAATTTTCATAATAGGATATCAGCAAATCATCATGGCAGCTATAATCATGTCCATATATATCACCACAAATTCAGTCATAGTCCTATTATTGCAGAAAGAGATTTCCTATTCTGTTCGATATAATTATTAGAGCTGAGCATCCAGTGGAATGTGGTGTGAGCTGGCGTCACCCTTTCCTGTGCCTCAGGAGTAATTTATTTGGTGTGACCAGCTGAAAAGATTTTATCCATCTGGCTGAGAAATAAAGGGATTTAAAAAAAAATTTACTGACACAGAACCTTTATGCAGCAAGAATGATTGATTGTGTTTGGATAGACAGAATAATACAGGATGAAACTCTCATCTGGCTTTAGCCACAGAATCAGAATTGTTTGGGTTGAAAGAGACCTTAAAGGTCATCTAGTTCCACTATGACTGCTATGGACAGGGATGCCACCCACTAGGCCACATTACTCAGGGCTCCAGCCAACCTAGTCTTGAACACTTCCAGAAATGTGACATCCACAACCTCTGTGGGCAACTTGTTCCCATGTTTCACCACCTTCTGAGTGTTGAGGAATACACCAGGGTGGGAACCCAGACAGCCTAACAAAGGGCACAAGGACCAGACAGGTGAATGGGCACCAGGAGATACAGCAGGAGGGCTTGGAGGAAGAGTGAGACTTGCATCTGCTTGGACCATGAGGGTGTAAAAGCCCAAGGATTCCTTTGCTGGGGCTCCCTCCCCAGAAGCACCAGCCAGAGCTGTTCCAGTGTCACTGCAGCAGGGTGAATAAATGGCTTTATGGAACGAGACCTCTGAGCTCTGCGATGGAAGCCCGGGCTGGCAGCTGCTGCTGCCAAGGGGCTCCTGCCCAGCAGTGAAACCTCTGGCCTTGGGAGTGTGTGACTGCCAGGGAGGCTCAGGAATGGTCAGACTGGGAAGCTTCCTTAATGCTGAATAAAGCATTTCTTCCTAACATCTACTCTAAACCTGCCCTCTTTCAGTTTAAACAATTCCCCCTTTTCCTGTCACTGTCTGCTCATATAAAAAGTCACTCTTCCTCTTTTTTATAAGCCTCCTTAAAGTATTGGAAGGCCACACTGAAAAGCCTTCTCTTCTTAAGGCTGAATTACCCCAGCTCTCATCCTATCTTTATAGGAAAGGTTCTCCAGCCCTCTAAATACCTTTGTGGCCCCAGGCCTTTGAAGCTATACCAGCTTACACTGCAGTAGGATCGGATGCTGCTTTCAGTCTCTCCCACTGATGAACTGGACCTCAGTTAATGTTCAAGCCTTTGTACACTGTAGAAGATGTCAACAGAATTGTAGAATACATTGCTTCTTCATAACAGCCAAGAGAAAATGGGAGTCTTGTAGAGATGGGGAAACCATGGCTTCACATACCTGGAGAAGGAATTGAACCAGCAAGTTCTCAGTGCACACAGAAGCTTACCTGTTAGAAAAATGTGAGCACTCCTCACCACAGCAGTTCCTTTCTTCCAAAATGAAAACAGTTAGCAAGTAAGGATTGATTTAAACATAGAGTAGAACAATCTAAATAATGTTTCTCATAATATTTTAGTTTTTTAAAATGTTATATCACATTCAATACACTTAATGAAGTCTACCTGAACAATCGTTTTAGCATATTTTTTTTCTTATAGACCAAATAGTGTAATACACAAAGACATCATTGTAGGAAGATTAATATGGGACATCCGGTTGTACTGTGGTGTGCAGAGTGTAGACTTTTTCTTCTGCAAGTTACTCTTCATTAAGGTTCAATTTTTAAAATTAATTCAGTTTTCAGAGGAAACAGTAGAGACTCTTTCCTTTCAACTACAGTTTTTCATATTCAGTGGCCAAGATTCTTGCACAAAGGAGCCCTAGTGATTTAACAGTGGAGTGATTAATGGTCACGGGAACTTGACCATTGACTTGAAATATTGACTTTAAGTACAGTTTTATAACTTTTTAAATTATCAATACACTTCACATTAACTACCAGGACATTCTATTAAGAATAACTTTAGTCTTGGTTTGTCCAGCTCAGACTTTTCCATACAGGTTTTAAAACCTGTATAGCATGATTATGGCTCTTTCTGTTTCCCCAAAATGAGTAGTTGTCTAGTGCTTTGCACCAACAGAGAATTTAAGACCATAAAAATAATCTGAAATTTTATCAGTTCCACAAATATGACACTTAAGAGGAAGATAACACCACCTCCATCCAGTGTCATCCTTTCAATAAGCATTAAAATGATTAAATTATGCTTTACTATATATAATATATTAAATAATTCATTTTCTTGTTATTCAGTCTGTAATGTAATTAATGGGTCCCAAATGTACTGCTTCTGCTGCACTCACTGAAGCTGAAGGAATTAACTCCATTTTTCTGCTCATCCCTAATTAAGTAATGTGCTAAAATACTACATTCCCATTAAAGAAAATTTATTATATTGTATTTATGGCAGAAGCACTTTCAACATGGTTCTATTTAATGAATGCACATTCATTGTCTTGATGAAGATCTCTGGATTTTAACTCAAAAGATTGGCTTGGCATTCATTATGTTCTGCATTCATTGGAAGGGCGAAGCAATTATGAAACTAACAAGATTGTTTGTGGGTACAAAATTTCCATTGTGAACAGCCCCAGGCAGAAAATGGTTGCATTTATCACACAGAATAATGGTGCATGTTCTAGGTAGCAACTGTGGCCTGGGTGACGATGCAATACATTTAGAGATTAAATGTTTCTCCCAGAAACTGTGAAGGCAAGGGATAAAACTACCTGGAATTCAGTGTGAAGTTCTGGGTGATTTATTATGAGGTTACATCTACAGAAGTAGCTTCAACAAGTTGGGATAAATTTTTAATTTTCAAAGGTTTTTCTCTGGGTTTTGTTGTTGTTTGTTTGGGAGGGGATTTGTTTGTTTCTTGCTTTGTTTTTATATATCCATTTTATTTTCTTTGCCATTCACTTAAATCTTACACACATTTTGAGTATCTTTTTCTTATACTTTTATAATGTAGTAAAAATTTCAGGAGCGTTTCAAATGTGTGTTTGATTCACTCTTGTTTGACTTCTCCCAGAGACGTAAAAGTTCAGATTCAACTATTTTTTTTCAGGAAATAGGGATTCAGGGAAGTAGAACAGTGAGGGGGAAAGTGAAGGAAGAAAAATAAGTGTAGCATAAATGCATGTATAATATCTTTATCAGAGAGACAGAGAGAAAAAGAGGTTGTATAGTCTATGAAAGGACTTAGCTTGACCTTACAAGAGAATAAGAAAAACATTCTTTACACAGGTGAACGAGTTGATAACATGATTTCTCTCTGAGTTTAATGAATGTCATGAAAGTCATGCTTTGTAAGAAGGAAATGATGTAAATCATGCATTACTAATGAAGGTATGACTTTAGACAGAGGACCATGAATTTTACACTACATTGGGTTCATATGGGTTTTGATTCTATAAAAGTTTTATGTATGTATTTATCTACAGTCATCTACATATGTGTTCTTGTGATTCATTGAAATAACAGCTTTATGCACTGTAAAAAAACTTTAGAACACGTGTGAATATTTTCTACATGGCAAGTTTTAATTCACAAAAAAACAGATATAAATTTCAGCCTTCTTGATTAAAATGTAACAATCAAAACCAAAACATGCAAAAAAGGCACACAAAAAAAAGCAGAGAAAAACCTCTAGTTTCACTAACATAGCCATTGATCTTCTCTCCTTACTGCATGTTTAAACAATTTTGGCCAAGCTTTCCATAATATCAGAGCTACTATGGAAATAATGTGATTCAGAATATCAATGTTTGAAATTAGCACACACTGAACATCTAAAAGTTGAGTCAAACTGCATATTTTTCTCATTCAGAAGGAATGTACAGTAAAAGTTTGATAACATCACACAAGGGTACCCTTTAAGTCCTTCCAGGAAAAAAATTATTCCTGCAGTGCCCATAATTGGCACCTCTAATTCTTTATTATGTTTCTATATGACAAAACAATAAATATGACTAAAAAAATTCTAAAATTTCCAACATTTTATCAATCACCATTAAAAATAATAAAGTTTCTCCATAACTGTACTTTTAATTTATGCCAATTTCCTGAACAAACATGTTCACTGGAGTTTATTGAATTTTGTTGTGTGATATTATTTTAAAGGTATGGAGTGTTTCTCAACTATCAGTGATGCTTCCAAATATAATTCTAGACGTGTCTCAAGAAGTTTAAAGGTGTATATCCCTGTTTTTTATCACATTCAGTACACTCTTAACACCCCTAGAGATTTTTTTTAAGCAATAAATAACATATTTTCCACTTATTCTAATGGACACAATTCCTAAATCCTTTAAGTGTCTTTGAAAACCTAAGCCTTTATAGCTGATGTTTTATTTTCTGGAAAGTGTTTATTGCTGAAGAAGACTGATGAATAACTGATGTGTTAGTACATTAAAAAATGTTTGAGAAATATCAATATATAGCAGTTTTTCTTTTCAGAGAATAAACCCAAAATATCTTTAGAGACTTCAAGAGTCATTTTGATTGCTTACAGTTTGTTGCCTTTGAAGTGACAGCTGATTCAAATCTTGGCAGACTAGAATGGGAATTGTAACTGATGTGTACCATGTCTTTAGATATAAAGGATAAAATTTTTATCTCAAATTTACATTTTAATATGCAAAGTGGTGTGTAAATAATGTTCTCTTTGGATCTTTGGGGCTGATCACAGGCTGTGACTATCTGTAGGTTTTGCCACCAGCAAAGGTGGATTCCCATTCTAAATTACGAATTCTTCCCTTTAATGGGCTACTTATAGAATCACATTCTCCAAACACTTATTCCCAAAATATCTGTATTATGAAGCAACTCTAGCAATGAAGATAGGAAAATCTGGCTATATGTCATGTCCAGCTCAGACACAGGGCATACTGCCTTACTGCAGCACCAGCCTGGGATGCTGAAGTGAGGTTATTAGCAAGAAATACCTACCTGTGTTGGTAACAAAACTATGAGCCAAAGATGGTAACCTTTACTCAAGTTCAAAACACCAAACATATGGAAACATTGGTATTACTGAACACACCAGTCATTTTTAAAACTGTCATACATTTCATTGAAAGAAATTTAGTAAGGTAGTTACCAATTTTCTTTAGCTGATGGAGAAAGACAGCGACCAACCATAGCATTATTACTTCAGCCAGACCTTTGAGAATCAAAATTACAAATCACAGCAAAAAAAGAAAAATAAACATTTCTTGCTTTTCAGGATTTCTTGAAATATTCTAATTTAAAATTAGAAAAGGCATTTTTTGCACATATTTAACTGAAAGGAAACTTTATTCTAATTTGCCTTTAAAAATAATTCGAAAATAAATGTAGCCTATGTTTTCTCTTTAATGGAACAGTTCATATTGAAAATAAACTAAATACATGTTTACACTAATATCTTACACTATATATTGTTTAAGGAGTGATTCTTGCTACTTATGGCAAAAATATGGATTCTCAGTCAAATAATTTTTGCCCTTTCCCATTCAATATAGCATTTTTTAACCACTGCAAACCTTGTAGCTCTTTCAAGTCTGTTGTAAGAATTTTTTCAGTATTTTTCAGAAACAACATTCTGGCAAGCAAATCTTAAACTTATTTTACAAAGTAAATGCAATTTTAGCAACTTGTTTCATTAAATTCTGGCAACCTGAGGAAGGAAGAAGAGACACTTCTGTCTTCCCAGAGGGAAATTTACTTTTCCCAGACCTATCCTTTATCCTGACCAGGCCCATCAGCTAGGCAACTTGACACAAACCTCTCACAAAAGGGCCAGCCATCATCTAGGAGCAGAAATTTTCTCCTCTGGGTAGTCAAAAGTCTAGAAATATATTTAATCCATTTTACTGAGGAGGAGGCTTGGACCCTGTGGCAACTGCAAATGCCTTTATTTCCTTGAACAGGGCTATTCCTGTAAGTCAGGGTTGATATCTACATGTCATGCACTGTGCTCACAGAAGGAGAAAATGAATTCTTTGAAGAGAAGAGACAAAGATTTTGTGAACAAAGTCCTGTAAACAAATGTCCGTGCCCACACATTTAGCAGCCCTCACATGATTTGGCACTGACTGAAGTCAATTGAGATGTTTAGTCTGCAGCTGTTGGGAATATAAGCAGGATCATGCATGATTGCAAAAGTGTTTCAACTGACATCCATTAAAGATGGAATATATTACTACAACCCACAAGCCCACAGCAGGATTCCAGGTGTTTAAAAACTTCTTGCTTCATCAGAGCAGCACAGACTATGAAGACTTACTAGCTAAAAGGCATTAGCTGTAGGATTAAAATTGTATGTTTCCACATGCAATCTTACCTGTGTCAGTGAATTTCTAATGAATAATTAAATGGAGGAACAAATTATTGGTTTTCCATCCAAAACAATTCTGTAAATGAATTTGAAGTGGAACAAAATTATTTTATTAGCATATTTAATTAGAATTTAGTTAGGGTATGTTGGAATAATTGTTATAATAATTCCTTTTCTTCAAAAGGTCAGCTTTTTCATTAGAATTTTATGATCTTGAAGTTAAAACAATGAGAAAAGGAGTTTACTTGGGTTCGGTGCTCAGTTTATTCATTCATTTTACTGATTCAGGACAAATTCACTTTGACAGCTGGTCACACACATAATAACACTTGCAGTACTAAGTAAATGATGTGAAGAGCCATGAAATATGCATTGACTTCGACATTGTCTGATTGGAGACCTTTCCAAAACAGTACATAAATGTACTGAAAAAATTTTATTTAAACTTTTAAAAAATGTATAATGAATGCCAACTTTTAATTCTGTAGATAGACAGGAACACTAATTTATATGCAGAGAGGAGCCTAGAAGCTTTGAGAAAAATCATGTATAATTAAGATTAGTGTTATTACAATTAAAATCTTTTCCAAAAGGATTTTTACAGTTTACTCAAAGATATGTAAACATATCATAGGCTTTTTCTGTTAAAAAGAGTGGAACATAAGGAAGGCCTCTGTTTCTTGCTTGCCAAGCCATAGAGAATCTAAAAATGTTGCATGTTAAAAGAGCCACTTACCAGGCTTAAAGAGGTTCTATTTCCCTGAGTATGCCAATCACCAAGTCTATTAATCAAAAGCTTCTTTGAAAGAATAATTTCATCTTTAAGCCTCAGAGAATTTCTTTAAATGGTTTCTCTATCCATTTTCTGGGTGGACTGAATACTTAAAATTATCATACTGTGTTGATTTAATTTTATTTTTTTTTATAAAACCCAAAAACATTATTAAAGTCTTGCAGAACAATTGCATTACTGGAGTGGAAAGGAGGGTGGTACAACAACAAAGTTCCAGCTTCTCAAAATTATTTCAAGATTTAATTCAGTTTAAATACAAGATTTGTTGTTTATACAGACACATTCTGCCTGAAATTTGTTTAAGAATACATGGGATATCACATTTTGGTGGGTTGCCCCTGACTGGATGCCAGATGGTCATCAAAGCTGTTTCATCACTCTCCTCATCACCTGGATAGGGGAGAGAAAATATAAAAGGTTCATGAGGTGAGATGGTAACTGGGAGACATCACTCACCAGTTACCATCTCATCTTTGCAAAACAGCAACTTGGCGAACTGATTGTACTTATTTCCAAGCAAAATTACAGAGGATAATGAGAAGTAAAACAAATCTTGAAATTACTTTCTCCCCACTCTTCCCTCCTTGGGCTCTACCTCCCATCCCTGAGCACAGGAAGACAGGGATGTTATTGTCAGTTCATCAGTTGTTGTTTTTGACACTGCTTCCTCCTCAGGTAGAGAAGTCCTTCCTCTGATGCAGCATGGGCTCCCAGCCACAGGAGACAGTTCTCCACAAACTTCTCCAGCATGAGTCCTTCCCACAGGCTACAGCCATGAACTTCTCCAGTGTGTGTCCCATTCGTGGAGCGCAGTCCTCCAGGAGCAGACTGCAGGTCTGTGAGTCTACTGCAGGGTCACAAGTCCTGCCAGCAAACCTGCTCCAGCCTGGGCTTCTCTCTCCATGGGTCCAGAAATCCTGCCTCTCTCCACAGGTCCAGAGATTCCTTTCTCCATATGTCCAGTGTGGACTACCCATGAGTAACCAGCCTTCTTTCAGGCATCCACCTGTTCTGGTGTTGGGTCCTGCAGGAGGATATCTGCTCCCCCATGGGCGTCCAGGGGTTGCAGGGTCACAGCTGTCTCAGCATGGCCTGCACCAGGGGCTGCAGGAGAATCCCAGCTCCAGTGCCTGGAGCACCTCTTCTCTCCCCATCTTCTTTCACTGGTGTCTGCAGGGCAGTTTCTCTCACATATTCTCACTCCTCTCTTCTCCGGCCACAATTAGTTCTGCCCAATAATTTCTTTTAGCTTCTTAGGCACATCTCTGATTAGCTCAGCCATGGCCAGCAGTGGGTCCATCTGGCTGGCAGGCATTGGCTCTGGGACATGTGGGAAGCTTCCAGCAGCTTCTTAGAGAAGCCACCCTTATGGTTTCCCTGCTAGCAGAACCTTGCCACTCAAACCCAGCACACACAGTTTAGCTGTGTCCCAGGGCAGCCAAGGCTTACAGATACTAATTTGAAGAGAGTGTTACAGAAAAACATAGACCTATTCTTCACTATAACAGATAAGTTAGGAATTTTTTTTAAAAAGTATCTTAATACATCAAGATAAGCTGAAATTAAAATAAAATTCAAAATAAACCTTTATGGAAGCAGAATTTACACTCCAAAGTAGCTTTGGGTGAATTTTTAGCTACAAAGGCCTAATTACAAATTACAATTTGTAATTACAATTACTAATTAATTGCTAATTACAAAGGGCTATAGATTCTTTGACTTGTGCATTAATTTTGCAATCAGAATTGGAGCTGAAACAAAGCAAGACAGGCATCCTCTAGTTGCTGTACTTTTCTTGGCTACCACGTTGCTGGATGAATGCAATTTAGCTCCTGCATGGAACCAGCCTTCTACTGCAAAACAGTCATATCAAGGTGTATGTTTAAACTCATTTCTTTGAAGGAAAAAATAAGAATAGTATATTCAGTATTTTAAAGAAATACTAAGAGTGCAAAATGAACATGGAAAAGGCCAGAAATATCATGTTTTCTCTCTTACAACATCTATAATTTCTTACCATAATCTTTTCTCCAGAGGATATGTTCCTTGTCCTGCATGTACACAGACCTGAAACAGGAACCTTGTGGGCAAACCAAACCATAACCACATGGACACTGACAATGCATATGGAGCACAGATATGCTCCAGGCAACTACATGGGTATGAGATTTCCAGGTGGATGCTTGGTTAATGCTTGGACCACATTGCCATACTGAAAAACCCAAATTGAGCTCCTTGTTTACATTGACTAGGATGCCTGAATTTGTTCTAGATAGCTCCCTGAGAAGGTCTGATTTGTACTGAAGTGCAGAAATGCCTGCAGTAGACATTCATGAGGCAAGTTGTAAAATACAATGTTGGCACTCCCTGATTCATTAATGTTAAAGCTGCACAGTGTTTGCACTTAACAGAAATACAGCTACCTGCCTTTAAAAAGCAAGACTGCACCTTGTTTGGGCTTGTCAAAGTGCTTTACATCATTGTGATTGAATATGGCATGAAGGCAGTAACAGAAGAATGTTTTTCAGCAAAAGCTAACTTCTAGGTTTGTTTTGGACTTTTGGACCAAGTTTTCCATGGCAGTCTTCTCTGTGCATCCAGATTGTTTGTTATTGGCTTTAGAGAAAGCTGGATCAAACAAAGATGTTGTCAGCCTAGATTTTCAAGGTATAGTCTGAATTTGGTGAATGAAAAAAAAATGGTTTCACAGCCTTTCATTAAATATTAAATATATGAGGTGAGAAATTTTATCAGATGGTCTTTGAGCTGCATAGTCAGATTTTAATAGATATTTTATGACATCTGAAAACTCCTAAACACAATACCAATGTGAGAAGAATGCAATTTAGTAGAGTGTTACGAAAATGTTCAAGGGAACATCTCATTGCATTCCAGTTTTAATCTTTATCAAAGGTGAGGGCTAAGTTTTAATAGTGATCTCCATTACTGCACTTGCATCTCTTAATCGACCTCATCTTTAAAGGGATTGGTAGGGGGTTTTTTATACAGTTCTATGTGGAATGCATTTATAGGAATTCCTCCCTGCAGTATGATCTTTTACCCATATACCAAGAATACTCAACACACATTCTCAGAAAATACAAATGTGAGAGTTGAAATCAATAGAAAAGATAACTGGTGACAAACAAAAGAAATTGCCAACCCACCACTCTCTTTGAATGGTGCTAATCTCAGAAATATGGAAACATTCAGTAGTTTCATAATGAAAGAAATAAGGGTTTTATGCTTCTGTCTTTGGTTAGCAGAACCACTCATTTCATGTCTGTAATGTGACCTGGTAATCACCTTTAAAGTTTCCAGTTTTGATGTAGAACTTTTGTGGATAGCAAGATTTAAAAAATAAGTCTACAGCAAATGCCTCACACTGAAAAGGCAAAACCAGATGAATTTAAATCACATTTGTTCAGAGCTTTCTGCAGATGCATGGTGTGTAATGACCCCCACAAATCTGTGCAAAGAGGTTGTTACACTAAGATTTTTCTTATATGCAGAAAGTAACATCAGCCATACCATAACAATATCAGCCATACTATACCATACCATACCATATCATCCATACCTCAAATCTGGCAGTTATCATAGTAAACAGCATTAATAAAAAATTTTTTTCCTTCCACTTTTCCTTATTCAGACAATATATGGACTCATCTCAATTGGAATTTTTCCCATGTCCCAAATTCAGGCCACAGATCTGAGAAGAAAGGTCCGGGTTCAGCTCCAGATGCACCACAGACTTCCTGTATGACTTTAAGCAAACTATTTAGTCTGTCTTCAATCAATGTTATTATGCCTGCTTCACGAATATACTCATTCCCTGATCGCTGAATGAAGACAAGACCACTCTTCTTTGGCCCTTGTTGTTGCTTACACTGAAAATTGCAAGGTCTATGGTAATGGAGTCAACAGCTACAGAAACATTTCTTTAAGGTTCATTGATTTTATACTGCATAAGAGTAGGATTAAAACTGGGAAAGATAACTAATTTTAAGACATACATGTTACTTATAATAACAGAAGCTATACATTAGCACACATAGATTTACATGACTTTACAAACATGAGTTACTGACCGTGTTCTCTTGAAAACAAGAAGCTATAGCTGATTCAGATGTCTGTGAAATAAACAGGAGTTTCAGAACTGCATTGCTCCAGTTAGGGGGCTGAAACCATCTATACCCTGAGTAAACCACTCTTGATTCCTTATTATCAGTGAAGAGAAAGTGTTTAAAGAGAGAGTGGCCTGGCCGTACTGTAGATATTTAGGATAAAACAGATTAATTACCCAACTGTAGGTTGATTTATGATTTATTTCAGTTTAGATATCTAATTCTTGGAAATATATAACAAGTTGAGATTAACTGACTCCTGCATGTCTTCAGTGGTATTATTACTGCTCTGCATTCCAAGGACCCAGTTAGAATATACACCCATGAGCGTTTACAAAACGCACAAAAGTTAAAAAAAATTCACTTTTTTTTTCTGTTTTATTTAGCCACAGTTGCAAACTATGTTGGAAAATGTAGCAGATAAGTTGCAAAAGGATTGAAGTCCATTTCTTTCAGCTGTTACACTGCATGATCTTTGAAGAGATATCCTGGTTCTTTAGAAATAACAGACCAGAAATAGTTTCATAAAACAATAGGGGTGTCAGTTTGCTGGTTTTGTACATAGTTTGGCACATCTCTAATCTAGAAATCTTTCTAAAGCATCTATTCAACTTTTCTGACGATGTGTGTAATGGAAAAAGAACTGGAAGGCAAGGAAAAACATTCACTTGGCTACTTTGTGCAAGGACGACAATGAATTAAAGAAATTCTTTAATGGCATTACACAGTTTATTAATTGACATGTGTCTGGAAAGACCTCAAATACCGCTGAAGTAATAACTCCAGCCTGACAGGATGCCATGGCATCTGACAGGGAGTTATGGTAGAAAGCTCAGCTGTTGATCAAATCTTTTCCTGAGTAGATCACCTGGGCTAGCACTCATCAGGTTCCAATTGTGGCAAAATTACACTGTAACTCATCTATCAGATATTTTTTTCCTATGGGAAACAGTTTATGTCCAGCTATCTATTATCTATGGACATCAAAACATCAGATAACAAAGGCATGACATTTAATTTAATCTCAGATTCTTTTTTTTTCTTTTTTTTTTTTACATAACATAGCTTAAGAAATCAATTTCTGCTGTTTTACAGCAGATCATTTGCAAGGAAATGGCCTGAAACTATTGTTTAGTTGTCTGAGGCAGTGTGTTTATGATGACATTTTCAATTTGTTTTACTGACGTACAAGACAAATATGGACATTTTTATTTCATCATGGGCCAGAGCTGTGACCAAGAAGGTGAAAAGGTGAAAGACAAGGGAAATAAAAAAATAAATTATTTTTCAAGTAAAAAGAGATTTTTAAAATTTAGAAAAAGTTGGGTTTTTTAGACGTTAATGGTGAAGGATTCTTAAAGTAAATTTATACCTGATTTCTTATCATGCTACATCTTAGCTGTCTTGCATCTTAATTTGAAAAAACAAAGATATAAGTACATCCATTCACAATTATGTTTATTATTACTACCATGGGGAATTGAGGTCATTCATACTTGGAATTTGCATAAGGATTCAAGGGTATCTGCCAACAGAAAAATATTGAATTAACCAGAGAAAATGCCAACACACATATTTATCTACTTTTGTGTATACTGATTAACAAGAGTCAATTTGTAACCATCTTCACACACTATTTTTAGAAACATTCTTCCATTGATTTACCATCTGCATGAGTTTTTAAAAGATTTTTCTCTCTTCGGTAAATATTTCTGAGAAATATTTAGAGTGGTAAGAGCTTAAGAAGCTCTGTCTGCTTGGAATGCATAATCATCCCCCTCTCATTCTAAGGCAGTCTAGATATCTAACTCAAGGCAAACATAATTAATGTGCATGTGGATTTTAGCAACAAGAAGGGAAAGGGAAAGCTGTTGAATTAAATGAAACAAATAAATCTTTGCAAGACCTGTCTCAGGAAAACTCTTAGTCAGCATGCAATGTTTTGTGTTGGGCACAAACAGGACATCAAGCAAGACAAGAGAAAGTGATTTTATTTTTTTTTAAATTTATATATAATTTATATATAAAAATGAAGGAGGCTTGGGTTCATGTTGTCCTCTAACATAAGACTTTCCTAATATTTTTAATTTTTACTCTGTAAGGTGTTCTACCAGAATACATGGAGGAAATAAGTCTCCAGGCAGATATTTATTGTTTTCTTGCACAAGCAGATGCTGAATGCAGGGTTTTAGCTTTGTTGCTCAGGTTTCTTTGCTACAGTTCTTTTGTATCCATATAGGTAGTACATCCCTAAGGACGAATATTATTTTGTGCCATGAATCCATTCAGAAACTGTCATGAGATGGCCTTCATTTTTATGCATAATTTTGGAAGAAAATTTCATAAGTGGAGTATATTCTAACATAGTATATTCTAATATATTCTAACATAAATTTAAAAACATTTGAATTCCATCTCTTATTTGAACATGTAAGCCGAGGTATATCAAAATTTGTTAGAGATGAAGACTTTTATATGGCAAATTTGTACTGTACAAATTTGTGTGTACCCCACAGGTTTTGTTTGTTTGCTTAGTTGATTGTTTTTTGGAGATTTTTAAATTTTTGTTTTATTTTTTTTTCCTTCCCACTAAATTATGTTTCATGGATCTATTTTCAAGACTCAACCATAAACTTTCAGGAATACAGAACAGAAAGCAGTATTTGGATTATTTAAAGTTGAATTAAAGTATGGTTCTGCTATGTTTCTTTTTAAAATAGGTAACTACCAACTGAAAAATCTTCTCCAGAGAATAGCAATAATTTGAAGAGACGGTACTCATAACACCATATTTAAAAGTACAGCCAAAATGTAGATATTTAGCAAGAGTTTGCTTCTGATCTGCAAACAGCAAGGATACAAGTAAAAATACTGTAATGCCTTAAGAAAAATTATTCTTGGTGGGTACTGATACTCAAGTGCATTAAATACTCATTTAATTTGAGTGGCGGCTCATAAATGTGCAAATATGAACACTCTGATGAAGGGACTGGTAAGCTGGTTGAATACCAAGAATGACAAATAGTATTATATAACAGAATCATGAATGCTGGTAAACAATTAAGCAAATTTCTGAAATACTTTTTTTTTATTTCTTTAGAGGTTTTTCAGAATATGTTAAATAGCCATGTAAAGGTGCTCAAGTATAGCTGATTCTGCCTTTGAGCAGGCTCACTGATATGTTTTCATAGCAGTCTCACCATGCCCATTTTGTTTTCTTTATTTGCAAGATTTATACTAAACTTTACATGTCTGTGAAGCTTCAGTGGTCTAACTGACATGGATTGAACACATAACTAGTTGTTTGCAGATGAACTAGAAACATGATGTATGGAATTATTTAAACACAGTGAGTGATA
This sequence comes from Anthoscopus minutus, assembly GCA_013399455.1. NCBI lineage: Eukaryota > Metazoa > Chordata > Aves > Passeriformes > Paridae > Anthoscopus > Anthoscopus minutus. Next base: position 26,857 of record VWYI01028832.1, read on the forward strand.
GACAGAGGTGAACGGAGACATAATTATTCCTTTGGTTCTCTATGGTTCTTAAAAGGAAGGAAAATATAAAAAACAGGTCTTTGGGCTGAAAAGGAAATGTTAATATCTTCAACAGAAACAGCAACGTTCCTGAGTATTGTGAGGAACTGGAAAAAGACCCAGTGAGATGGTCTCAGCATTCATACTTAGTGCCTTCTATATTTATGATGGCTCCCTTGCTTATCTGTTTCTTGAAATAAAATCCTCTCTTATGAGCCATTTGAACAATACTGAAAACCACAGCCAGACAGTTCTGGGAAGTGCTATAAACATAAGCTCTATTTTATTTTTTTTTTTCTATAAACATCATAAATATTTTTTCTATATGTAGCGAACAACTTAAATCTACATGAAAGGACAAACGTGCTAAGAGCTATTCCAGTACATAGAAAGGAAGTTTAAACACAGACATATAGACAAATAATATAAACACTGCATTATACATAGCTTCTCATAAAATACTTCTAGATTTCTTGCAGTGAGTCAGTTACTTTATACTCAGATGTTCTTTGCAAATGTGAACACTTACATGGAAAAGATCTTTCTTTTCCACATATGTGTGCACACTCATAAATACACTCAGAAGCTAAAAAATTTGCAATTATCACCTGTATTCTGTAAAATATTATTGAAAGTTAATTGTAACACCAGGACCTCTAAAGCTTTTGTAAATGGAATGCAACTACTGCATTACATGGAATGCACTGCAGACCTGAGGTAAAAATCTCTCTCTGTCTTATCTATTGGAAGGCTGCAGTAAGGTTTCCCCAGAGCCACCTTCTCTTCTCCAGACTCTAACTCTCTTGATCTTTCCTCATAGAACAGACGTTCCAATTAAATCAAATAACTTCAACTGGATTTAACCTAGGAGTCTGCTGAAGAAGCATTGTCTTACACTTCTAGTCTTGGAAGACTTGGCTTTTACCTTTTATTTAGCTGAAATGTAGAGAAAAATCTACTATAATTACTGGGTACAACTGTAAAGGACTCTGGGAATTTTCAGTTCATTCCTGTGATTAAGTCTTCACCTCAAAACTGTTGGGAAGTCCACTATTAAACCAAAAATTATAGAATTCATAAAAGTAGTTAATTTGTTTATGCATAGGATACATGGAAAATATGACATAATTGGTATGACTGAGAAACTTGATCCTCTAGCACTAATATCTGCACTTTTCTTAAGAAAACTAAATCCACTCACATAAATTCGTAATAAGTGGGGTTTTTTAAAATTTTTAATGTTCCCTCAATTTCTTTCTTTGGTTTTTTTGATGCAGCAATAATTAACATTAAAATAGAAAAAAAATCAATGAGGAAATAATTCCTTTAATGCCAACTGTTAAGAGTCAATGAAACTTGAAGTGGATGATGGCATGCAGACCTTACCTAATTGTACCATACATTTTACTAATTCCTCACAGGTTCAGGCAGGCAGATGCAAGAGGTTTAGACAATATCATCACACATCCCACAAAAATGAGGAATAACTTGCTGAGACTAGTATATTCAGATTTCAGAGCCTAAAGCTACTGGAACATGTTAATGAAACAAAATAAAAACCAACCCTCTGCAACATTTAGTATCCATGGCATTTGAAGAATGCTGAACACTGAATGTTGAAGTATATAGTGGAAATATGAAGGTTTGATATTCCTTCTTTTAAATACTTTGAAAGATTTCTCTTCTCAAATATTTTTCCAAGTACAAAGGGAGAAAAAATCTTAAAGGAAGTGATAATAAATGAGCTACAATTTAATGAAGCTTTTATTCAGATTTTCAAATTCCTTTGTGTGGGAACATTCCTCTCTAGGGAGTGCCCCTGCAAGCCTGGGAAAAGACACTCCACCCAATTATGTCAAATAAAAAATGGCCCCAGAATGTTATTTTCCTGTACTGTCATTGGTTTAAAATCTATTGCAGTGACCCTGCCTTTGTTCTTCCCATTGGTTGTCCTCATCAACCCGCCCCTTTGCAGTCTCCTGCTCCTCTTACTATTGGGCCCTACCCTAAACTCCACCCCTACCCTGGCATATAAAATCCATGACTCTCACTGGCAACCCGTATCCTCTCTTGGTGGCTGGGTCAATAAAGTGTCCCAGGTTTTGCTAAACCAAGACCCATCCTGTTGTCTTCCTTTCCTGTTGGTCATCAGTGGCTGCCCGGGGTCTGGGATTCCAGGTAAGGGGAGTTGCTGCGCCCCTCGCCATGGCAGAACACAACACTTTTGTGTCTACAAAATGACTACCCATGATTTTTCAGTAGCACATGATGTTTTAGTGTATTTCCTTAGGTATCCAAGTTTCAAATGCTTTGCCATCAAGTCAGGAGGTGAGTTATCTCCAAAGGAGCTCATCTTTTGCCTTTACCCTTCTTTTGATTCCCTTGGCTTTTAAGTTTGTTTTTTATACTCCTTGCTGCAAAGGACATACTGTTTGGTGAACACGGGAAATGCAACAGCTTTAAGAAGAATACATATTTCATATATTTCCACAGTAATGATTTCTTATTGTCTGTTCACATGACTCTTTGCACATTCCAAAAGAAATTCCTAGCAAGAAAAATCCTACCAAAAATTCTCTGGGGAACTTTCAAAGTGAAAGCACAAGATGCCTTTGTATGTGCACTCAAGCAAGGTGGCCTTGCAAGGGCCCAGGAAACAAGCTGTCAGATCACTGGGTCTATTATTACATGTAGTAAGATGTACTTTTGGCCAAGGCAGCATGCAGTATATATTTGACTCGAGGTTTTCTGACCCTGTGACAGAAGCATGCCTTTGTTACTTACTCTACACAAAAAAAATCATCTTGTATTTAGCTGAAGCAAAAAGAGAGGAAAAGAATCAAGTAACTCATAAGTGCTGTCAAAGGGGCAGGTATAAAATTGTGTGAACTCAAAGGTAATGCTATTTCAAACATAATTCTATTTTAAACACTATTCTCTGAGAGAAAAATCCTGAAGCTTGTCTTTTGTTTTCATGCACACTTGCACTGACAAATTGCATAATTGATATGAGTGTATACATGTTTGATTAATCGTAATTAAGATTCAGGAATAAAATGACAAACACAAAAGTTTTAGGTAAAGTTAACAGAAGTGGTGAAGAAAGATAAGGCATCTGAAAGTACCACTTTCCATTCCAATAAAAATAGACAGAAAAATAACTTATTGAAGAAAATACTTTTCCACCAATTACCATTCAGCTTTTCTCAAAATAGAAAGGATTTCATTACAGCATTCCAAAAATAGGACTGGAAATGGGGTGCAGAGGTGCATCAAGTATTAGTGTATTAGTTACGCAGCATATTTGTTCTTACAGCATGAAGTGTCTGTTGCTCATAGCTGGGTGGTAATACAGCGTACGAATCCTGTCACCCTAGCTCAGGTGATGAATGGGTAACCTATATACATTTAGGCTGAATTAGCATAAAAAGAGCCAGCATACTGAGGAAAGGGATTATCCCCCTCTGGCTCAACACTCAGCAGAGCCTCAGCTGAGACCACAGCTAAAGCACTGCCCCCACTTTTGGGTGCCCCAGCCTAAGACACTGATATACTTGAAGTTCAGCACAGCACCACTGTGGTGACTGGAGGCTGGAGTGCACACCCTGTGAGGAGACACTGAGGGAAAAAGGCTGGTGTAGCCTGAGGCAGAGATGGCCTCAGGCAGGAAAACAACTGCCCCCTTGCATCACCAAGGCAGACTCAAGCTCTTCACAAACATGTATTATGGGAGAATGAGAAGAAACAGATCAACTGAACCAGGAGAGGTTCTGACTGCTTATGAGAAAAAGCCTGTATACATAAAAGGAACATTTTTGACCTATATATAGGAAATAGGCAGTAAAGTAGTATGGATGAACAATTTCTGTGACTAACTATTCCTTATGTTCTCTTATAGCCCAGGGCTCTTAGAAGCAAAAAAGGCTTATAGAAACCAAAGCTATAAACTCAAATTCAAAAACCTCAAGGGATAACACTATTATGTTGAGATACCTCAGTTAATAAACCAGTAAGCAAAGTAATGGAGATAAATATGTAACAGTCACTTAGGAATTTATTAGAAAACATGGTGGAGAACAGATGGTTAGATACTGTATATCACCTGAGAGTACAGCTTTAATATTATCAGCATGACATATATATCAATATGATGCAAATATACCCAGTCAGGAGCTGAGTCACATGCTGCATCTATACAGGTGGCTGATGACCTTATAGATTTTTTTAATTATTGGAATCATCTGTTTGTCTTTCAAAGGACTACTACAGCAATATGTTTAAAGCCACAGCACAAATCTTGCTCATTATCACACAATAAATTGCTTCAGTGGATCACAAAGAAAGAGCGGTAAGAGAGATATTTAATGAAGTAGAAGGAAGGAGAATGACAATAGGGAGAGAAATATTAATTCCCAGCATCTAAGTGGACAGTTAATAACCTTTGTCTTAGAAGCATTGTCATACCAAAACTGTACAAATGAGACATGCTGAGTTCAATTCCTTGCTGAAGTACTGCCCATTTGTAATTGTTTTGTTTGCTTTTGTAGCATGCATACAGTTCCAAAGCATGCAGATGCATCATTAATTATTTCTCATAACATAGAAGTGCTCAACTTTTCCAGATATTTTCCAAATACCTGACACAGCAGATTCACAGAAGCTAAGAGCTTCAAATGGACAAAAGAGATTATATAGGGAAATAGGATGGAAGATAGTTTCTGACCGATCAGGTGGAAAAGCAGGCAGGCATCCTGGTAATTTCAATTATTTCTTCTACCCTGTAGTTTGTTTTGTGAATCTAAATTGTCTCAAGTTTAAAAGCAAAATAATAAAACATGCTCCCTTTCCTGATAAGTTTCCAGCAAATTTGTATTATAACAGGGTAATAATCTAACAGGTGTAGAAAAAAATTCCAAAAACAGAATCCCCAAAGTACAACCTCCTAGTTCAAAGATTTTTCTGAGTATTTTTGTTTGGGTTGTTATGAAGCATGTTCTTCTGTTTTACATACAACTTTCTGCAGAGAGGATATGCACAGCGTAGGTTTCTGCATTTCTAGAGATGAAAGAAGTTTAAAGAAAGAAGAGAAAATATGATTGTTCAGGACGGGTTTTGATAAAGGAGTAGTGGAGATAATAGATTGTCCCTAGGGGATGCAGTACAACTAGATACCCATAAATGTTTTCTGTAGCACATTGGAAGCTGCAACACACTTCATAAAACTAGCGAGAGTCATTGCTATGCTGAAAATGTTCTGAGACCAAAACAACCTGCCCAGTAAGTTACCAGCCAAAAGACAAAAAAAGCTGACTTGGAACAAGGGCTGCTTTACTTGCAAGTGATGCCAAGAGAAAAAACTGAGATATTCTCAGATGAAGGTTTAACAGCTAGAAGAAGATAAAAAGTAGGGATCAACTGTTCATGGAAGATTCTATAAAGTCCCTACTGGATGGAATTGCATAGCAGAGGTGGAACATAGTAGTCTGTACTGTCAGAGAGTAGGGAGGAGCTAACAGAAACAACCTTGTGGTCCTGGCCAAAGCCCACTCTTGCAAGGCACTGGGGGCCTATGAAACAATCAGGTTCCAGGCTACTCCATAGTGAATCTTAGTCTGGTAAATCTCACTAGTAGCACTATTTTTGCCCATTTCTACTAAGTACATGTTGGGGTAATTTAATTCATTATTTAACTGAGAAAATAGTATGTTTTTATATTTGTGTTTTGAAGCATCAATTTAAACCTGGTCAGTTTTTACTCACACTGGGCTTGCCTTATTTAAGAACCAGTTGAAAACAGTCTGAACATGTGGGTTGTGGCAGGTTTCACTGATGAGCAGCAGTTTTCCCAACCAGTCAGCCCCACCTCTGTGCTTGACAAGTTCGTGAAATAGAATTTCCTGGAAGATGTGTCAAAACATATGGAAGACAGGGACATGAACACATGGCTTCATCACCTGATTGACTTAGCAGCCTTTTATGGTGAAGCAACTACATCAATGGACAAGGGAAGATTTGTGGATGTCATCTATCAAAACTTCTTTAAGCCCTTTAATGCAGCCCTCCCCAACATTCTTATCTCTAAACTGCAAAAATATGGCTTTTCCATTAGATGGAACTGTTAGATGGGTTAGGAATTGGCTGGGTGGTGTGTCCACAGTTAGAGTCAATGGTTCAGATTCAAGTGGAACCCAATAATAGGTGGTGTCCCTCAGGAGTTCACAGTGGTCCCAATACTAATTAATGTCTTCATCATAGACATAGTAGGATCCATTCTATGACTAAAAGCAGGATTATCTCTGTAGAAAAGAAAAAAGGCTATAATGTGATTTTGTAGGTCTTCTTGAGCCTTAGGAGTTCAGAGATTGGCCCAGTAGGAACAGTAACCACCTTGGTATGCAGGTGGTCCTCAGAAAGGGTGGTGAGTTGGCCTTGGCTTGTCCAGATGTTCCTTCACAGTCAAGGCCAGTAGCTGCCCATCAGTGTCCCATACCAGTGCAATGCCAAAACCAAATGTGATGCCAGTCCATGAGAATGCCACTCCTAGGGACAATCCTACAAAGTATGATATTTAGTTGGCAGGGATTGATTCTTCCATTCAGAATGCTTCCATGCAGTAATTTAGCAAAAGATAATTTATGAAAAAGAAATTGTTGCTACACTAGTTCTATATTAATCCTTTTAAAATGAAACAGTAAAAGTAGATATTAGGAAGTTAAAAAGGAAAGGAAGATAATTATAGACAATCTCATCCCCAGAACATACGTTTGAAAATTGCCTGAAACCAAGAAATTGTTTCCACATTTGCTACTTGGTGAGAAAATATATATTAACTTTCAACCATGATGTAAGAGCATGTAGTATAGTTAAGTAAATTTACAGTCCTCTGCTGTATTCTAAGCATCAGGGAAAATTGTTAAATATGTTTTTTTTGGTTGCTTCTGTTTTTCTTTTTCTTTGGTTTAAACTCAAATCCATCTTCCAATCAGAACACGTCTTTACTAGTCAGTTCTTCCTGACTCAGTTTTCCTAAAAAATAGAATTCTTGAGAAGCTGTTTTTTGCTTTGGCATTGACTTGTGCTGACTCACCTCAGCAAAGAAAGCCTGGCAGGACTGGTAGAAGGACCTGTAAATTACTTGGCAGCTTAAAGAAAGTCCTCTGTAAGCCACACTTGGCTATCAGTTGTATGTCTGACTGGTGATACAGGTCTAGACAAGGTTATTATGTGCTGACATTCCAAATCTGAGGTTTCTGCTCCTTATACTGAATGTATTATTGCTTATTGGTCAATAAGACTAGTCTAAAACTGATTCTTAAAGAAACCTCTGTGTTTATGCCCTGAAATCTTGCTCTAAGACTCTGAGAATGACCATTTAATGGAAAATACACCCTCACAACATTATTTGTATTTTTATAAAGTGAGATGGACTAATCATTGCTTTTAAAACTGAATCATTGTACAGAATACTAAGACAAACTCAGCACACCACACTGAAAGTGGTTAATTTGTATTCACTGTGGAGAGCAATGAGCTGAATCTCTCCTGCTTGGGAGAAAATCTGTTTGGGAAAGTTGCATATAATATCCTTTATGTGACATATTGCAAGAAAATAAATCTAGGCTAACGTCCTTAGCACCACTGTCGATCTACCTATAGTCTAGACTATGGGTGAGCAACATATCTGTGTTGCAGTAGAGGCCAGAAAAAAATGATTGTTTTGAAAGTTTCCACAGGACCTGAACTATCTTCATCTCTTATAGCAGAGTCCAAGACATTACAGCATGTTGTTTTATCTTACAGTGGAATTTCAGGATGAGTTCGCTTTCCAACCCAAAGCACAGCTATCTTTGATTCTTTTCCATTTCAGCACAAAGTAAACAAACTTAAGTTTTTAACATCACACCTGCTGGTAATTGCCAAATTTCTTTTCAATCTTACAGTCATTCAACATACACCCTGGGGGCTGATTTACATCCTCAGAGTCCATATTAGAGGGATGATTAATTTAAAAATTCTAGTTAAAATTAATCCAGTTTGATTTCAAACAGATTAGGTAAAAGTTAGATCAATGTACTTTTATGGTTTTTGGACTTTACATATTGCATTTATCTTAATAACATGTATAAAATTTGATTTATACTTGGGCAAAAGTGCTTAACAGATATCTCTTTCTCCACATGGCCTTTGCAAAATTCAAGTTAATCAAAACTGAAAACATCTTCTGTTCATATAATTCTCCCTTTCAAGGCATTGAAACAGTCGAGTTACCACTATATTCTAACAAAACCAGTTATATTTTCAAATAAGTATGTGAGGATTTAAATGTTTTACTGACTTAAGCAGGGCTAATGTAAAATTAATTGTAAATTAATTTATGAATTAAATTGTGAATTCCTATCTTGTGTTTTAAATATATATCCATTTTAGCTTAAGGAAACCTATACACTGAATTCACTGTGGTGGCATAAATGTGTAATAACAAACAGCATTAAAACCGCCTAGAATTTCCCAAAGAACTTATGAGTACCCTTTATACTACTTTTTTTTCATAGTTGAGTGGAGAAGCCTGAAATAACTATAAGAAAATCAAAATATATTTTCACAGTGAAAAGTAGGATGGAGTTTATTTGTTGTAATTTGAAATGCAACAAATGTTTGTCTGAACAAAGAAATACATCAACACACATCATACTGACTTGAGGTAGCAAAGGGGTTTATGACATCTCATTTATCCATTTCCTCAGTGACTCTGTAGTCCTTTGGTTCCTTATTTGTCAAGCTCTGCTTTTGATGGGGTTTGGAGGCCTTAAAATGTACTAAACTCATTTCTTCACAGAGTAAAATATTCTGACAAAGGCAGTTGCCATCACCTGGCAAGTTCTGGTAGGCTGCAGCTTAGGTACTGAAACAAATCTTTGAAGAGTACATCTGTAAATTGATATCCACGCTGCAAAAACATTTTGAAAAAGAAAAGAAAAAAAAAAGTTTTAGAGAGCTGGATATTGCTGCTGAAAGCTGAAAAAAAAAGCAAGTGAGGGGACTTTGTGAATATCTGCAAATTACCTTTATCCAGCTACAAAGTGCTCCAGAGCAGAGAGTCTATCTGAAGAGCACAAACACATGCACCTAAACTGCTAAATGCAGTTTAGCATATCATCTGGCTATATTTATTAATCTCATATGCAATAGTGTTCTCAGATGGAAGCGTCTGGCATTAAACTCAAGCCCCTGAAGAACTGGGTGTAAAGTTTTGGAAAAAGATACATTTAAGGTGGCAGGAAAATGGAGCAGACAGCCTTAATTATGAAGTCTAGAGCAGCTAGGCTGTGACATCTTGTTTCTGGGAAGAAATCATAAATGGACAACCTGAGGCCAGGAAATGTATTGGACAGGCACAGAACAGGGAGGGAGGCATGGCTCAGAGTGCTTGGCGCAGCAGACTTGGAAGCAGCACAGCAATCTAGTGGATGCTGTGCAGAGGGAGTGTAAACGGGCTCACAAAGCTTCTCTTTCATTTTCCTTCTGGCTTGGCCAAGTTTTATCCCTAGCTCTATGTTACCAAAAAAAGATTGGCCTAGTTATTCATCATTAAAACTCAGCTGAGTACTGGTTAGATGACTTTGGAAGCTTCAGAGCTCATTATTTCTGAATACTTGGTGGCCTTTCAACATTAATACATTTCATGTTATTAAGAAAAGGAGAGCTAAATTAGGCTTTTGAGTGAGCATGTAAGTCCTTAATGTTTCTATGAACATAATGCAAATGCAATTTTTTTCTGCTATTTCAGGTGTGGTACTGAACAATAAAGAATAAATTTATTTGAGCAAGCAGAATTATGCCTTTCCCTCATCTTCACTTTCTCACTCATTAAAAAAAAATTACTCTAATTTAGTCTTTAAAAACTTTTCAGACTGATACTGTAGGCAAATATTTCCTTTGTTGGCTGGATGCTTGACAATATATAAAATGCATATCAATTATATGTATTAAAAGACGCAATATATAATGGATGAACATAAATGTAATATGTTTCAAATAGAAAGTTGCAAAATTAGCAAAAGGCAGTAATTTTCAGTTATAATAAGATGAATATTCATGATAAGATGATAAGGTTCAGTCATAATAAGATTGAAGATTATTAATCTTAAATATCGTGGTGCACAAGTCGATTCTTTTTGTGATTTTTAATACTCTGCTAGCTGATATTAGAGTACTATTTTGCCACTTCACTGGATTTAGTGTTTTTTTCAATATTCCTGTCTTTTTATTATTTCTTAGCTTTGACATAAAAATTTGCCACATAATGAAACTTGGTATCCTATGTCTGTTTACAATAGGAACAAATATATTTTCACTACATTTCATTTAAATGTTATAATTTGAAGATATAGAAAAGATATAACAGGATATATTTGTGGCTTAAAATTTTTACTTCACTGGAAATGAAGTAAAAAAAAGTTTGGTACTTAAGAAAATGATTTCTTAGGCAAAAACTATCATTTCCTCTGGAATTCCAACAGTTACTGCTAATAATTTACTTATTTTTTAAAAGCTCTCCAAAATATTTAATTGTTAATAATTCTGGCCTTTAAATATTCCTCTTTTTCACACAAATGTCTTCTTGCTTTCCTGCTTCCCGAAGAGCAAGCATTAAGAGCCACAAATTCTACAGTGTAAGCAGACAAAGTATATGAGAGAAAAATGTTTCTTTTCCTTAGTTTTGTTTTGTTTTGTGCTTTCATGTCTGTGAAATAGTTCCTCCCATTGAAGACAGCCCAAATTCTTTCTCAATTGCTATTTCCTGACTGGTACTCCCTCTTCATCGTCCTTGCTTGTTCACAAACAATAAAAAAAAATAAACTGTAAACAAAGAGCACTGTCTTCTTGGTTTGAAGCACTGAACAAACATACATAATTTGTGCTTTACTTGCCAGCAGTCACAGAAGAATCAGAATCCCTTGTGTTGCCATAGCTAGAACAACACAGGGAAAATTCAGTTTTAAACTGGACATTAAAACATGCCAGTGACTACACCATGAGGACACTGCATCATCTTCCTAGAGTGTCTTCAGCTTTCTGTTATATTTCTGTAAATATATTAAGTGGAGAATTAATAATTATATTCTGTAAATATATTAAGTGGAGATAAAAAATATATGTATTTTTTGTACAAAATCTCCGTCATTGTAAGAGACATTTGACCACAGAATATTTTTTTAGGTAGTGAGGTCAGAGTCACAAGGTAGTTCATGGAATATGGATGTATACACACTTAGTCCAGTGAAAGAAGGATATTTTTCTTTAGAAAAAAATATTCTTTACTTGTCAATTACATTTTTTGCTGTTCAATCAACACAATTTTAGTCTTTACTGCAGGCTGTGCAGGAATGTTCTTAATATTGTCTTTCATCCAGACACAGTGATTTTATCTTCCCTCTGTTTCATGACAGTATTGCAAGCTCCAACTTCAAGATTGTCGCAAGACATAAATTACTGGTGAGAATTAGAGTTTGTATGGTTAAAGCTCTTAAGTACTTGGAAAAGGAGTGCCTCCATCACAGGCTGATTGAACAGTTTCCTTTTCAGTGTGGCTGCTAGCAGCTGGTGTGGATTACTGCTGGCAAGCCCAGAGCCAGGCATGCTGACTGGAGTAGCCCCCCATGGCAGAAGGGAAGTGGCTGCAGACACATCTGCAGATTAGCAGAGAGTAGCACTGTCCATCAGGAGAGAGGCAGGAGGAGGTTGGAATGCTCTGGAACTGCCACAAGTGATTCATTCATGGTGCCTGAAGCTTTTAGCTTTGTTCCTGACATGTAAGCAAGCCAAATGCACTCATAAAGAGAACACTAGCATCTAGGCCTTGATTTTGGAAACCCATAAGCACCACTAATATTTTTTTGTTGGGGCCTTTTGAAGCTATTGTTTTAGCAGGTCTATTGCCCTGATGAAGAAATCTACTGAAGTTGTAATAATTTTGATTTTTATTGATTCATCCAGTACATTTATAGATTTTTCCTCTAGTCCTGCTATTCTAAATTGACTCTATAACAGGATTTAGTTCAGAAAATCATTCAGCTATCACAGATTGTTTGCATTTTCTCACTTACAAATGCTATTGTGCCTTCTTTTTTTCCCACAGAAAGACATTTATATACTGGAGGCACAAGAAACTCTCACATGGCACATCATGGTTATAAGAGCAATATGGGTGATCCTGTCTGTTCACTCTGAGGTTGAGCTAGGTGTCCCACACCAGTTCTCACCTTTGAATTTGATTTTGCTGAACATCTTTCTTTTTAAGGCCTTAAATTTGGGCAGTGTACAAAGTTGCCTAATCATCTGGCTTCAATTGAAAAAAAAACCCTTCATCATTATTGAATACTGGCAGTCCTAAACAAAAATTAGAATTATAAATTTAATTGAATTGGTAGGTTGTTGAGATTCTAAATACAATGAAGCTTTGCATTTCAAGCAGGTTTTTTGTTTGTTTGTTTGTTTGTTTGTTTGAACTCATATCCCTTTATCTCTGACTAATACATATTTATTCAAAATATGTATTACATATACCACAAAAATTTCTCATTCTAGTATAATCCCATTATATTACCCAAAGATGTCAGGCATTCACATTATAACTAATGTTGTTACTTCTATACAAAGTTACAGCTGTACATCATGAAAATTTTCTTCCTCTAGATCATTAGTTCTCCTCTACTATAAATGCTAATTATCTGAAGTATAATAAAGAGAGAATTTCTCCAGTCTTTCAATCTTAATTTTTTTTCTTGCAATAATATCCAGTTTGTTTTTTAATTCACAACAATTAGGTAAAATCACACCCTTTTCATTCAGTGAAAAATTATTGCAACATCAAGGTTTTAACACCCAATTTAGAACACATTAAAATTAATATCGTGGAACTCACTTTGATGAGTAACCACTGCAATGCAATATCTAATGAACCAGGATGTCAGTGTAGACTTGAAATTTGAGTAGTTGTTTTTACTTGCCTGTACCAAAAAAAATAGGAAAATAATGATATTTCTAAAGTAAATATTCTTTGTGTAGTGTCACTGAAAACTCAGACTAATATGTTACTGCAGAAATGGCTATATTAAATGCATAGGCAGCAAGAATAAAACCTTTAAATTTAAGAAAAAAACATTAATGCAAATATTTATTGTGAATTAATTTGATGTTTTGCAATTACTTTAAATCTGTAATACATTGAAAAAAGCTTCTCAAGTTTACAAGGAAATTTGCACCTTTTTTATCTTGGTGTTTGTGTATCTGGAGAACTTAAAAATATAGCCAAAATGGAAACTAACCAGCTTCTTAAAAAGCAATTCTACCATGCTTCAGCTTCCCTTAAGTACAAATTCCAAAGATTCAGCTAAAATGCTGACAGAACATCTGTGTTTTTTTCCACCACATGGATGTCACCAGCAGCACAGGAGAATCTGAAAGTAACATCTGGATCCGTCTTGCTAGTTAATGGATTTTTTCCTTGAGGAATAATCTGAGCATGATAGAAGAGCAGAGATTTTCTCTATCCAGCAGAATGTCCATTATCAGGGAACTAGCATTAGAGAAGAAAAGTAATTGGCAAACTAAGCACATTCAGTATGGGATTTATTCAGAATACAGTTCTCACCTGCTATTTCACTGTTGCTGTTTAAGGTAAATAGCATAGCATTTGTAAATGCTGAATCTTCTCATATTTAATGTATGGTATTAATTAAGATCTTGGTAATACTGCATTCTTTCTTTTTGAGCCTACTATGTTTAAAAAGGTTTTCTGATGAGACTACAGTCTTCCAGAATGTCTGTCACTGAGGCTTCTGTGCAACATATCTGCCCTCGTGCATTATGCAAACCTCAGCAGAAAATTTACCTATGGTTTTGACAGGCAAAATTTAAGAAAATGAAAATAACAAAACCAAACTTACCCTTTTTTTAAACTGTTTTAGAAGTGGGTTATATTTTAAATGGTAAGTAATTGCACAGTGTATGTGTCAGCCTTGCAGAAGGTCTTTCATTTATCCCTTTGTTCTAAATCCAAGTATATCTATGAACTCTCTCCTGGACACAGGTTTCTGTTTGTCACAGTAGAGAATGAAATGGCAGTAGAGGTTGGTTTACATGGTTGGATAATAATTTCCAGACTGATAATTCTGCATGTGAGTGACAGCAAAAAGGGACTTCTTTCGCAATTAAATGTGCACACTATTTTAGGGTTTGATAATGTTCATTTTTTAATCACCCATTTGTCTTTGAATTTCCTTCTTTCTCAATTCTAGAGTTGTGCTACGTTTTGCAAGAGTAAGGAGACATTCATAATTACTTGCACTGTTCTTCATTTTCCTCTTAGTATATGAGAGGCTGCAAAACAGGTTACCAGTGTATGCACTCCACCCCCTTGGCAGAGGCGTTGTGCCTAAGCACCATTAGTGTCACAGAGATCCATTTGATTTCCTCACAAAAGAATAATACAGGTCTTAGAATTCCTAGGATTCAAGTCATAATGCATGATTCCTCCTTGGTTGTTTTATTTCATGTTAGTGACTCTAATGAATGATTACCCCAATTCTAAAGATTGTGGTGAATTCAGGTGAAAATGTCCATAATACTTTGGCTCAGCATGTAACTATTCAATACAAAAGTTTCTAAGTCATACTGTTTTAAGAGAACAGGAAAGTCTTTCTTTCCATATTCTGCTCATTTGTTGAAAAATTGGACAGATAACCTCCCCAAAAATTAAACAAATAAAAACAGTCTTAATGGTCTATTCCACAACATCATTTAAAAAAAAACACCAAAAAAAATTTTCAAAGCATCTGGTAAACATAATTTTGTGTTTTCAATATATTTTTTGTAGAAGAATTCCAAGGAATTGTGAGGCTTCAAAAGGATCTCTGGTCTCAAATAAGGCTACTGGAAACAATTTTCCATCCATTACAAGTAACAGGCAGTAAAAAACAACAAACAATGAACTCTTTAGATTTAAAATAACATATTAATTTAACAAAGATTTTGCTTCTTCAGGCTGTAAAAGGAAAACTCTTTAAGGTTTTATTAAACTCTGAGGACATAAAAAATGGCCTATATAAATAGAGTAGCAATCATCAAAACCAAAGACACGAGATAAAAATGACATTTTAATTTTAGGTATACACTTAATTTATGGGTCTTTGTGAAATCAAACAAGACACCCCTACAATGAAACATAAGACCACGAGGAATGATCACGAAGGTTTTCAGCCTATTTATTTTAGCTCTGTAGCTTCCCTGGAAGTCAATAATCAATCTAGAACATAGGGGTAAGGTATTTCCAAATAGCACAGCAAATGTGTTTGCAAATAGTGTAGTGTCACTGTATGAAATAGGGGGTTTTTGCTTTGTTTTGATTTTTTTACAAGAATTTCTAAGTCTTTACTACTTCTCATTTTGCTATGGAAAATGTAGATAAGATCCTTCTTTCCCCACCTTTGATATGTTTAAGTTGACATTTTACACAAACGAGGAAATTTTAATAAAATAGATATCTGTACCTAGTTCCTAGAGAATTATAAAAAGTTTCATACTTGAAATTTAACACCAGTAAATATGTTTCATAATATCTGAAATTCATCTCTGAAAAAAAAAGGTTTAATTAAAATTGGTATTTAGTGATCTTTTGACAGAGAAAACCATCACTAGATATTAATAGGAATCATGTGGGGTTGCAGAGCTCTGAACAATGGTGTTATCTTGCCTCAATCCTCACTGAATAAATGAACTTCTCTGTGTTGTGACCACCACAGTTCAGATGTAGGAAAAGAAATCCTTTGCGGTTGTTAGGGCAAACTGAACGTGACAGTTCAAGGTAAAGTAAAACTCACAAAGCACCAAGGATTCTTGTGCTTGACACATAAAACCTACCAGTTGTAGATCCTATATGCTATGTGTATGCTGATTCTACATCAAAGGTAAACTGCTGAGCTGGAATAATTAGCTAACAAATCAAAACTTCAGCCAAATCTAAATACATATTTTTAAAAGTTGTCATGGAGTTATTTCACTGTGTTATGAAATGAATATTGCACATTCTGTTAAAACACCACAAAACAAAACACAGAAGCCCTCTGCCAAAAGAAAAATAGTGTTTTCCAAATAACTCTAGGGGATTATGTTGCTAACTCTTATGAGTTTGAAATAATCTGACACCTCAGCTACTGAAACCATCCCTCCTGCAGTACTGAAGAGCCCTGAGCAGAACAGGCTCTTAACTGAAAAAACACAAACATGGGAATCCAGATGCTACCACAGCTCATACTCTGGATTGTATATATGTTCATCTATAACACTCCTAGAGAGTATCCATTTCCTTTCTCAATGCTCTTCAAATTATCCAGGCTTCTGAGGATGAGCAATCTGACTGCTGTCCAGCCATCGTTTCTCACTACTATTTCCCCAACAGTCAGGAGATGCAGAGGGCTGTTTAAATGAATTTAACTAAAGCATTAAGAAATCTTCAAAAGAACAGAATCTGATTTGACCTTGAATATACTAACAGTGGTAAACTGTGAAGATTGTATACTAGCTCCTGACCATATTCTGTACATGGCCTAATTAAGGACATTCTTAAAATTTAAGCAGCAAGTACATGATAAAATATTTCTCTCAAGGTAATTAGGCAGATTACAGACAATGCTGAATTTCAAACTGTATAATTGTAAAGGTATAGTAGAGATAAGGATAATATTTCTCTGCATTCTTAACCACCTAACTTTAGGCATTTGGAAAAATTGCTGGAAGACTTAAGTAAGCCTGAAATCAAGTCAGACTACACTGCTGTGTGATACTTTGTGGACTACAAATTTAGTGGGATTTAGAAGGAGTAGATCTGGCCTAGGAGATTACTACCATGAGATTTTTTTTTTTACTAGACCTTGCTAATATTTTTCAGAAACATTTATTGTGAAGATATTTCCCTATTTGGTAGATTTCTGTGTAATTTTTATCAGTTTTGCTAAAAAGCCACAAACAGCAATGAATCTAACAGACACACATGAAAAAAAGCTTTGAGAGCTATAGAAATAGATGCAGTTCATGGGCATTCTGAGAAATGCTTTCAGTACATGTTAAGTCTTGAACCGTATTAGTGCCAATGACAGCCTGCCACTGCCTTTGTGCAGGGCACTGGCAGACTATAGCATATAGAAAAATATGATAATTTTACACAGATTCAGCAGTGTTTTGGAAGAATGAGGTGATTATGTCTGTAACCTTTGAACCCTCATATCCAAAGCACAAAGGATAATTTCATTGACATGTGTAATTGCTCTCTTCAACTATCCTAATGTCTTTTTCATCCCAGACTCCAGTGCCATGCTGTTCTTTTGCATTTCTGCTGTGAGAGAGGCTCGAATGGCAGGCTGTGAATCATATTCCATTAAGCTCTGAATAGAGCTGCATCTACTTGGAAAGGTTTACAGCTGCTGTTTGATCCAGCCCCAAAACTTACATTTGTGTGACACTGCATTTGCTCATCAAATTAAATTCTCATATTTAAAAAATCATTATTGTATTATGAATGCCACATTTCCAATTATTTCAAGCCACAGATGTCACTGTTCTAAATGTATGTCTAAGCCTTAATGACATATTAAAGTAATGAGAAATTGTATGCAACTCAGGAACTATTTTTTTCCTCGTCTTAAAGTTCACTACATTTTTCAAGGGTCTGGCACACAATTTTACAAAATGTTGAATGAATATATTGCAATATTGGTACATTGATACAAAATCAATGTTTGGACATTTTTCTTTTGCTCTCCACAGATCTTTTCCAAAAGTATACTATTCATTAATTTTGAATGAATTATTATATATTTTGACCCTTAAAAACTGAAGGGATAAAATATTTAGAGTCCCCAGAATGCTGATACCGTTAATTTCTGTCTAAACACCTCTGAGATATCATAACTTTTTGACATTCAAGATGAAATAAAACTGAGGAGATAAAAGGCTAAGATATGCAAATGAAACCAAAGTATCAATCTTCACCTATTACTAGAACTGAAATTATGTGTTTTTAAGGAAAAACTTTAGTGTGTGTTAAGCAGAGCACCCCTGATTTCCACTGTGCAGGAAACAGAATCTGTTAAATGTTTGTCACCCACTTCTGCTGGCTTTGTTTTGGGAAGGTTTCAGAATCTCAGTGTGACCATGGGGAAGTATGTAAGTACTGAGATAGGTACTGCAAGCACGTCTAGAGCTGTGCTCAGAATGCTCCATTTGTAAAGCCACACAGTGAAGACCCTGGAGGAACTTCCCTTCCCAGACCTGGCACAGACATCACTAAAGGGTCCTAGAACTTAAGAAGTCCCATTAATCTCTTGAAGATGCATTAAACTAGCATAAATCAGATCAACCTTGGCTGTTGCACATTACATGAAGCTGCAGCTGTTGTTTTTTAGCACCTTTTTGGTTCACATTTCTCGTTCACGCTTCCCTGCGTGCCCTGGGTGCCCAGGCGCTGCCACGGGGCTCTGGGGTGGGCTCTGTGATGAGGGGCTGGGGCTGACCCAGACCAAACACACCCAGTTGCAGATGGCTCCAGACAGTTTCAGAACTGTCAGACCTACAGGAGGACATGACAGATCCTCAGCCAAGATAACATTGGTGAGAAAGTGTATTTAAGAAAGGGTAAAAAAGAAAAGTGCTGCACAGCAGTTTTGAAAAAGAAGTGAGAAAAAAAGTGTGATCAACTGACCTGCAGACATGCAGGTGAGAGAAGGAGGTGGAGGAGTCAAGCTGGACCTGGGAAGCGGGGTGGGGGAGGTGTTTTCATATTTTAGTTTGTTTATTACTGTGCAAATCTCTTTTAATTGGAAATAAATTAGATTTATTTTCCCCAAGTTTAGCCTGTTGTGGCCGTGACAGTAACTTGGTAAGTGATTTCCCTGTGCTTATCCACCCCATGAGTTTATTTCCTCCCCTGTCCTCTTAATGAGGAGGGTAAGAATGTGGCTGAAGGGGGCAGCTGGCAGCCAGGCAAGGTCAGCCCACCACAATGTACATTGAACCATGAATACTCAAGTCCTAGACCTTGCAACTGTCTTCCCAACAATTTTATCATAACTCAGGTTCACTAATGAGAGCGTAAACATTGTTTAGTTATAGCAACACGTTGGGGATGGATTCTAGCAAACAATAACAATGAAACACTTCCAAAGAATGGAAGCACAGACACTGGCAATGGTTATTCTCAGGGAAAATGCAAATAAATTTAAAAATTAAACAGGGTATTAAGCATTCTGTTTTGCTAGCAGTGTCACATTACAAAAGCAGGTATTCTAATGCTACTCCACCTGTCAGTTAATCCCTCATTCCATTGCAACTGGTTATAAATGCTTGAAAACTCTCAACATCTCAAAAATGTAAATTTCAACACTATCCTATTTATGACTCATAGAAACCAAAGAAAACTACCTGAGTGAACATAAAAAAAAATCCCTCCCATCTCCAACACACAAGATAGTTTACTACTGGTCTTCTAAAGCCTAAATCTAAAATATTTAGGAAGAGAAAGAGTTGTATGGTAGCATTATAGCATAAACATGTACATTAGAATTATTTTATGAATGGTGAAAACTTGTATGCGCTTTAGCTGTACCCTGTCAATTATTCAGAAAATAAAAGATTTAATGGAAAGAAAATTAATAAATGTAGAACAGCTGCAGACTGATTGATTTGTCTGTCAACAGATGTCTATAATTTTATATATTTTACAACACTCTCAGAATTTCTTCCTTCATCTAAAAAAAATCTATAGTTATATATGTGTAGAACATATGTGCTGGACCATATTTCCATGGGTTACATTGAACAGCTGGTCCTGAAAAGTGCCTATTGCACTATTGATTAGTGTCCTGAAGCACTCATAAATTGCTGAATATAGACAAGAAAGCAAATTGCACTTTAGCTTGCACAAGCACAACTCAATGATTCTAAATCAGCGTTGAACTAATTTGCCTTACTCACGATGCATGTGTTTGAGAAAGTCTCTTAGTCTTGCTGGTTCAAAAGAAAATGTATCAAAACAGCATTATTAATATATCAGCTCATCCTAACAAACAGAAATAACCTCACTCAATATATTCACTAGTCTATCTGGTTTTATTTAAAAACAAAAACAAAACAAAACAAAAAACCCAAAACAAAACAAAAATACCCAAAAAAACCCTACAACAAAAAAACCAAAAACAACACCAAAACCAACCAACCAACCAAACAAACAAACCTATAGAAAAACCTCTGAGCCATCTGGGCTGCAGTGCTTGGAACCATAGCTGATTACAATTTGTGATTTTGATGTGTTTTTCTGGTGCATCTGGGAGTCCTGCATGCAAAACTCGATTGCCCATGTCACATTAGCTAGCTTAGGCATCTGCTCAGGTGTAGAAGCTATGGGGTAAATTGTCCTAGGCTTGAGTTCTCAGTTTGTCTGAGAACTTTGCACTTTATGACAGACTGGAATGGTTTTGGAGGAAGACAAGGGAGATCTGAGAGTGATAGAGAAATCTTGAAAATTCACAAAGGAGCTCAAAAGTTGTTGAAGATTTTCAAACATATGCCAGATTCATCTGTTTTTTAAGGAACTTTCTTTACTCTCAATTCAGGAGCCACCCTCTGATGTACAGTCACTCCATCCAAGACTTTAACTGTGTGTCAGAAGCCCCTTTATAGTAGGAGGCTCCAGTGAGTAAGTGGATCTCACCCAATTCCCTACACAACCCACTCTCACACAGTCAGACCAGGGTTCCCTACAGGTTCAGCCCCGGGTTTCTCACAGCACAGTCTCAGAGTCACTCATGTGAGTCTCTTAAGTAATGGAATCATGGTGCAGCAACATAACTCACACTGGTGCCTCCAGGGAAGGAACCAAGCAAAGTGATCTCTAGGCTTTTATACCCTTGCAGTCTGTGCACACATCTTCATGTGCCTTGCATTAGGCTCTTGGCCTAACTGCAGATTTTGGTCTTCTCATTTCCAGTTGGGTCCTGCAGGATGTCTGGTGACCAGCCCCCTGTCCAGCCAGTGACGCAGCTCTGCTTGCCCTTGTTAGGCCAAAAGTCAGTGCCCATCCACAGCTGATTTCAGGGGCTTCAGCCATTTCTCACCACCCAGGGCACAAAGTGCAGCTTGGATACTGAGCTACCTGCACTGGGGGTATTCCTCAAAGTGATCAAAAGGTACATGACTAAAATGAACACATGTATGAGTAAGAAAACGGTCTACAGTCCTTTCATACCATCTGTCACTTTTACAATCTAATTTATCTCATCTTGGGATATACCTAAAACAGTCTGGCCCTACAAGTGTCTCCTTTTCCCCACTGACTGTGAGAAAAGCTTAAAATCACCAAGCTGGAGATTGTCATCAAGCATGGGAATCAGCTCTTTACTGAAACACCAAATACATTAATCTATTCCATGGGGCATTCAGCTTGTTCCATAAAGGCATGGACCTCCCATACATCCTTCATCAAATCTCCAAACCCCATGTAGATGTCTCAGATATCCTAGGATATTTCAAAAGTCACTAGCCAGTTACATGAGAAGCTCAATGGTCTTTTACTTATCATCAGCCAAATAATTCTCTATGCTTCAGTTCCTTATTGACTCAGAGAGTTCCTTTGACTGTAATTACAGACTAAAAACAGATACCCAGCTCACAAGCTGACACTAACCTATAGATGCATGCAGTTCAGTGTAAACCTGCACACTAACCATAGGGTATTCTTGTTTTGGGCTTGACCTAGCTACCTGAACACAAGAAGCCAATGCTATTTGAGATATAGTCTGTCCAAGACAGCCTCAGTAGTCTGACACTGTGACATGGAACTTAGGAAAAACCCATGCCATACTCAAGTGGTGGATAGAGGCCTGGTAGAATACCCCATGGTGCAGTAAATAGCATTAGATGCCCATCTTTTAGGAGATCAGGGTAGTAACATTCATTTGTTTAAACATAAGGTTCCAGCTCCATGTGAGTTAACGTGAGGTCTCCTATCTAGCTTTCATCCAGTGATTCAGAGACTGCAAATTACCCATAAGATCTGAACAAAATGCAGCAACTGCACATTATTCTACATGTAAGTGTATATTGTATGTCCTGCAACATTATTCTTGATTTCCCTACACTGTTCCAGAAAGGCATTAAGTGTCCCTCTAGCCCTGCCTTGGATACCTCAAGACTCTTCAGATGATGCTGAAGCCACACATGAGCCAGCAACCAAACACTGATGTTAGAGTTATGGAAGGATTAGACTGTGTGAGGAAGAATCCAGCCTGTCCTTTCCAGAGAGGCACCAGATTCTTCTGCACCTCTCTGTTTTGCAGTATTGAATGCTAAAGAAATTGAAGGAGGTTCACCACAGTAAAAGGAACAAGAACTTTTAGAACCATGGTCATGATTTTATCAATTCATGCACCGTTTCTGTATCACTGTACTGGCCTTTCATATGGTTGCTTTCAAAACCAAACTATACTGAACTCCTTAGCTTTTATCTTTATTGAAAATTAAATTGTCCTAAAGTACATAATTGTGGGTGGAAGGAAGCAAGGCATACAGAAAAATTACTCTGTTTCTAAAAAGATATGTTGATATTTAGTCCTAAAGAAAATTAACAGAGCTACTTCTTTATTTCCCCTTTTTGCATATAAAAAGAATACAGGTGAGCTAATGGTGAAAATTTCAAATAGTATATAAGTAGCTGCAAGTCCCTATTATTTTTAGAGTCACCTCAGGGTGGTTTTTTTTTCTTCTTAAACCTACATTCTATTTCATCTTAATAAAATACAAAATTGTGCAAAAGAATTTAAACTTTACATACAGGAAGCATATCTAATGTGAGTGCTGCAGGATTATAATGATCACTGTTTCCATTTTTATCCTTCTTTTCTGGACATTCTAATGTCAGTCTAGATATGCTGACACACTTGAATACTGTAAGATATTATTGTCTCCAGAATGGCTTGCAAATGCCCCAATTTTGAGAATTTTTAAGGACAACTGTAACATTGAAGGGGAAAACCTATAATTTTATTTATGCAATTAACTGGATAAGGCTGTTGCCATCAGAGCAAATCAGCATTGCAAATCCCAGTTTTCATCAGGTCAGCAAATTGATCTTGGCTTGGATCTTTTAATTCCTGTTGATGGAATTCTTTAACACTATTCAACTAAACACCAGGGTCATCCTGATCTCAAATTATGTGGTTATTTCCAAAGTACAAGCTGTTTCTGGGGAAGCCTAGCTTGTTTATTTATTGATGCATGTCCAGATGTGCTTTTCAGACTTTAAAGAACTGAATCAGAAGCAATTCACAAAAGTTCAACATGAATAATTTATCTAGCTCTTACACACTTTAAGGGGAGAAGGGACTCTATACGTTAGCATTTTGCCAATGCAATAAAAAAACATTGCTAACTGGGATTTGTCATGCTTGCACAATAGGTGTTTCATTATTCAAAGGTATTCCAGATTGTCAAAACTCACTGAGGAGACCAGAAAATCTGGATGCCTGCTGATTTGTGAGTGCTTTCAGTAATTTTCTTTCCCAGCTACTGCTGTCTTTGGAGAAAGTCTAGCATTTTCAATATAGATTAAAATGCTCCAAACAGTGACTGATTTGTTGTGAGATGACACATTTAGAAGATTCCTTATTTCTTTTGTGAGCTCATATACTGAACATGTAAATATTGGTGCATCCGAATTCACAGTTTGGGACAGGCCCTAAGGATCTACATATTCAAGCACTCCCTTGTTAATGCAGCACACAAGGCTAAGGAAGGAGGCAGGACAGGGGAGCCAAAATCTGATTGGTTTCACCTAGCATTATGCAATGTCTGTATGAAACTGTAAGGCACTGTTCAAGGAGGAAGAGATTGTCTGTCTGAGAAGGTAGCATGTGTCATCCTGTACAACTAAAATCTTTCTGGGAGTACAGCACCAAATCCTGGCCACATGTTCAGGAAAAATTAATGCGACAGATACTGAAATAAGCAGCTAGTGTGAAGAAGGGAATGGGAACATTTCTCCTGAGACAGGTATATAAGAGTCTGCTTTATCTAGCCTAACAAAATAAAAACCGAAAGTAGCATCACTGCTGCCTATAAATGAACCAAGCAGGTAAATTCCTGGGAGGAACAAAAGTCACTTAAGTTTAAGCACTAAGTTGTCACAAAAACAGAACACAAAAACTGTTAATAAATTTAGGCTACAAATTAGAAAGAGATTTATAACAATTAAAGCACAGATGTTCAGAATTAACAGTCTTTCATTAAGAGCTTTAGCACCTTTTCAAGTAAAACCTGATAAATTTACATACCCTGAAAAATTCATGATGTTCCCAAGTGGGGATTAATGAACCAAAAAGTTGACTACTAGTTATAGCTCTTTTTCTGACCATGTATATCCAGAATAGGATATTTCTTATGGGATTATTCAGGTTATAAAGGACCTCAGGCTAGTTGCATCTTGAAGACCCTTAAAGAGGAAAAGAGACTACATCATCTCTTTGAGTAACTTCTTCCAATGTTTGACTGTACCCTTGAGAAAACATATCCCATGTCCACCTGAATCTCCCTTATTTCAATTTATGTGTCATTCTCTCGCTATATAATTTTGCAGGCTTCACTAGCTGACTCTGCTTCAGCAGACATGTTGGACTACGTAACTGAGGTGTGTCTCTTTGGTTATTAATATTTTTTAGAGTCTCTGATTCTATACACTTCTGGGAAAGCTTGGCTCCATGTTTTTGATAGCCTCCCGACAGATATTTAGTGATGTGGTTCAATTCCCTCAAAGTCATCTGTTTTTCAGGGTGGAACACACCTGTCCCTTAGACTCTCTTCACAGGTCAAGTGCTCTAGCTGAGCCATTATTATAGTGGCCATGAGCTGAACTGGCTCAAGATATTGATGACTGTCTTGTACTGGAATGGCTAAAATTGAGAAATGAGCAGAGGGGTTAATCCCTCCTTTTTATGTACTGTTTTTGATCCCCTTAATGCAATCCAAGAGGCTGTTCTGGGCCATTGCTGGCTCATGCTCACCTTACTGTCTAGCAGACCCTAAGTTCCCTTTCCAAAGAGCTGCTCCCCAGCTCTCTGTCCTTAGCCTGTATCATCTTCCTCCCCAGATGCAGGAGTTTGTATGTGTCCTCTATGAATTCCATAAGATTCCTGTTAGTCCATTCCTCCAGCCTATCTAGATCCTTTGGAGAATGCTCCTGCACTTGAGCCCCTTGATTGGTCCTCCACAGTTTGGTGTAATCTACAGACTTAATAAAAGGGCACACTGATGTTTCCTCCAGGTCTTTGATAAAGACTACAGTGAACTCTTGAGATTCTCCACTTGTTACCAAACTCCAGGTAGATAATCAACCATTAACCACTGTCCTCCAAGCCCAATCATGGAAAGAGTTTTTTACACATATGGTTGTCCACACATCAATATTGTAACTGAACTCAGTATAATGTCCTGACTTGTTTTATGGCTCTACTTTCCTAGTCCTCATTTCAATTCTCTTATTCCACACTGATAATTTGTAACTTGTGATTTCTAATACTTTAAATAATGATGGGTCTAGGGATTAGAGCTAGTTCCAATTTCAGAGCGGAAATGGAAAGACAACCTTTCTGCTAAGGTAATTTGCTTGAGTAAGAAAGAGTCCTAAGTTTGGAAAGAGGAAAAGAAAGAGTCCTGTGTTTTTCTCACCTCATACTAGGTGTTTAAGGAGCAGCCAGAGATCCTGGACTCCTGTGGTAGTCAATGGAAAGAAACAGGTTTCACTAGAGAGTGGTAAGTTTGATCTGTTTCAGACTTAGGAAGAAATGAATCATTGGCTCTATACCCTTACTTCTCTCCATGAACCATAGAGTGAGTTCTTTAAATGCCTAAATTAGGACAGATTATTCTCTTTCCTATTTCCTGTATAACCCAGATATTCCTAATAGATGATCCCAACAGTCTATCCCTTGCTTGTGATCTCTATGTGCACATTATGTGTATAAAAGGCCCAAGCCACAGTAGAGAGCAATAATTTAATTGCAATAAATATAATGTAAAGTTTAAAATATTATAAATTGGTTGCAACAGTTAAGATGCAGGATTGGTGATATAAATAATATAATATTAATAATTATTCTATATTTATCTACCTGTTATAATGACAAGTTACCAACACACTCTTTTTCCCCAGTGTACATGGTGTGTTCATCTGAAGTTTCCACAGAGTAATTAAGATACTCTGTTTCATTATTAATTTTTATAAATATTCCTATTAGCAATTCTTTGATCAAAGTAAACACTTGTCCTTCCTGAGGTCTCTGAGATGATGCTGGTTTAGATTAATTGCTTATTTTGTTAAAAAGGATTTACCAATTAACAAATGCAGTAGAAAAAAGTTGCTGACTTCATTAAAATATTCTGCAGTGTTTATGTAACAGGGAAAATGGTATCAATATTACTGTCGAATAAAGATGAGTGTAATCTATACATTGATTTCTGAACTCACAACTTTCTTGGACTGTTGTAAAGCGCTAAGTTTGTTTACATCTTGAACTTTGCTTAAAAGCTTTTTCCTTCTTGGTGATTTGTCTTAGGATTTTCACGTTTGTTTAGCATGTTTCATTTGTATCTTGGCTTGATTTTGGTTTCAGCCAGACAGAAGTAAAGCTACTGTTACCTTACAGAATTAAGCCATTACCTTTTCATGAACAAAACTCAAGATGCATAAATATAACTTCTGTACATGTAGGCCAATTCTTTCAGTGTACAGGGGCATAATAGCAAAACATTACCATACCAGACCTAATGTCTAGATGCAGACTTTGCTGGATTTAGTATGTTATATTGCATAGAGCTTTTGATAAAACAAGTATTTGAGTACAAGTATGTTGCACATCTGTCTAACAGGGTGGAAACTGAGAATGAAAAACCTGCAAGCACAAAGCAATTGCCAGGCACCACTAGTAACCATGAGAAATATATCTGAGGCACATCTTGTAAAGGTAAAGCTGTTTATCTCTCTTTATCAATGCCACCCCGGAATAACCACTTTTCTTCTATGAGAAGATCAATATATAACAGAAAAATCACACAAATCTAATCTTCAATACTTTCTGGGTTAATTCTTCCTACTGAACTGGCAAGTCCTAACTTGTACATGCATCTTTTTCTGACTGAGAAAAAAATGCTTCAGCTGTGACACTAAGTACACAGTGGGAAAGGGCCTATTATCATTATAGATTATATCACATGAAATCTTGAGGGAGCCCTATGAACTTCATATCAACCCTTTTTAATATCTCACAGCATTGCTATTTGAGTTACCATTTCTTTAATGACATTTGTGCATGCAGAGAAACATACTCAGAAAGTAGTTTTGGAAGGCACAGCTACCTCTTGAAGTGTTGTGCTCATTAGCTTGGTAATTCAACCAGAAGGAAACAGCACAAATTTCTAGTATTTTAACTTCAGAAAATGTTATGAAATATAGAAAACTATTTTGCTACAGAAAGTATGGCTAGTCTTAATTATTATAATCTTTATTTATCGGTGGCAAGAATGTCATTTTAGAGATTTCCACGGAAGATCATAAGCTAAATAAAAATTTACATTAAGATCTTTTTGTAGTCCTCATCTCCTCATTATGGCTAAACACTAGAGACTCTTTCCTCTCCTTCTGGGCAACTAAACATGTCAAACTCTGTGTGTATTTTGTGGCTTGATTGCTCTGTCATTGATGCATGCAATCATACCATGAACACAGACATCCACGAAGCAGCTATCATAAACATTCTTACAGCCATCAGCTTAGACTGCGCCTCTGGTGCAAATTCTTCACAACCTCTCTGCTGTATTGAAGAAAGAGTATTTGTTTCCACTCTTTGTAATGTCTCTTGTTGTTACCACTCACTCATTTTGTGGGAGTCCACAAAACTTCATTTTTCTGGGTTGAGCTTTCTTCCCTACTCCCTGTAAGCCTCTACAAACATTCTTTTTTTGTTGTTTTCCATCTTTAATACTCTCTGTAACTGCAATACATATAAAAAAACCTATAGTTGCTAAACTCCAAATATGCCAAAAACAAGAGAAAATCACTGTTTTTTCTGCTTCTCTGTTAACCTGTATTTCCATTATTCTGTTATAGGTAATAGGCTGTAAAGGTAGGGACCCTGAAAGTGCTGTAGAGACCATTTATCTGTTCTGTATTTCTGCAGCGACAAACACCACAGGGTCATAACTTGCCTGAGGTTCTGAACAGTGTCATGATCGTATAAATTATACCCAGCAACACTGTTAAGGATTAAATAGTGAATTTAAGAATTTAAGGATTTAAGTGAAGCAAAGCAACTTCAGTTTAGGTACCTTTAAATCTTAAAACAAACAAATTGGGGATAGGAAAATAGCTCTTTATCTATTCCTTCTGATTTTGTTTTCTTATAAATTTAGGGGAATTTTGTCTATCTAGGAAAATTTTGCCTTTCAGGTAAAATACTTATACAATACAATATTTCCATATAATAAAAAGGATTGTGAGAGTTATTTGTTTTGGATTGTTTACAAACATAAGTTTCTGTGTATTCTTGAAATATGAAAGGGGGAAACTCCAGAGCATTTTCAGGATACCAAAAAATAAGAATAAGAAGAGAAAGCAGTGAAGAAGAAGAATTTCTGAGTATATTGGAAAGGTGCGTCTAATTGCCCACATAACAGGATAAAAGTGTTTCCCTTCTATACATTTTTGAGACTATACATTGTAATATTATAGCAGCCTTTTTTTACATTCCAGATTGCAGGCTTCCAGAAATAGTCATTCAGCAAGGAATATTATTAAACATTTAATGTTTTCTTTTTCGCTTCTACAATAACATTCTTCTCACAGAGGGAATTCTCTTTCTTCTCTGATAGTGTGGTTAATCATTATTTGCTTTCCTTTTCAGAGCTGAAGACTCGTTACAAAAATGTGAGTAGCTAGCACTTTAACTTCTAACTGAAAGCCACTTATAGGTATTAAATCTATGAACACTGAACTCCTGTGCAGTCTTATCATTGTTAATCTAAAGAAAAACTTTTGATGTTGGTAAGTATATCCACAAAGGTTTTTTTGTGCCCATGTTATACATAATTACATGTTATATGAGACAGAACACATAAAATGATTGTAGAGAACAGGGCATCCGATACTTGCAAATACTAAAAGAGCAAGTGATAAAATTTTGCCCAGTAAACTCTAATGGCTTAAATGCCAATAATAATAAGTGCTTCTTACTGTAGTTAATAAAGATTGACAGCAAGAATAAACAAATCAATATATAAGTGAAATAAAGGAGAATTGTCAGCATGAATTATATTGGTGAAGTTGAGAGTAAAACATTGTTTAGGTGCTTGGGCAAAAAAAAATAACTAAGTGAAACTGGGAGACAAAAATTTTATAGGGCATTGTGCCAAGATACTAATTGTTTCTGCATAATTTACAGTATTTTGGCAGAGAAGATATTGGGGAGTGTAGGTAGTCTTTAAGCAACTAAACCAAATTAATGCCAATATAAGATTTTTCATTAAGATTTCTTTTCCATTTAGATGAAGTAAATAAAAACTGTCTTGTTTTCAAAGGTAACAGATAAAATCACTGGGTCTTACAAGCATTTCATTCTGTCAAGAGCGTACAATTATTTCCCTCTCTGATTCTCTGCATAAGGCACTCATAATGACTCCCTAGAACCTTTCAGTCAAATTATCATCTAGGGATTACATGAAACCACATGTCATCCAGGTTAAATTAATGCATTGCACTGGATAGAAAATAACATGGATAATTTATGCTCATTGAAGAATTTATTTTAAGCAGTTACAAGTAGGCCAGAGAGAAATGCCTTTTGCATTCTGGAAGGACTGGGCAAAAATCTCATGATGAGCAAGTTTAAGTAACAAGGCTATGCAGTGCTGCTGATCACTCAAAGGATTCTTTTTGGGTGGATCCCTCATACCGTTACAAATTTGCTCTTTCTGGCACCTAAGGTTCATGCAGCCATCTCTCAGAGCACAGTCAGAGAGCATGAACTCCCTTCCACTTGCATCTGCCATTGAAGCAGATGAAGTGTAGTTGCCCTAAATTACTTCCAGGAGAAAAAAAAGTTATCTTGTATTTTATGAATTCAATAACGCTATATTCAATAGTTAATAGACTTGCTTCCATATAATTTATACTTTCCCCCCCTCCAAAAAAACAAACTGACCAAACAAAAGCAAATTCTACATTATAATCATTCCCGGTTATTGGAAAAAAAAAAAAAAGGGGGGATTTAAATACTTTGTGGAAATCCATGAAAGTGTAAAATCTCACTTCCCACAAGATACTTTTGGCCTATTCATTGTCAGCACTCCATGCAGCTCAGTTTTTCCCTGGCCAGTGCAATGGTGAGTGCACGTGTAATGGCTGTGCTGCCGAGGCCTGTCGGTTAGAATTTATCTGAGCAGTCCAAAGGAATGCAGAGCACAGAACATTTTTCTGCTGAGCTACACAGGAACACTGCAGCCCCACTTAGTTCTTGCTGCTGATTGTTGCATAAATGCTAACTAGCTGGAGAGCAGCTACACTCCTCAAGGGCAGGCAGCAGAGACCTGCACCTATGGTGTGTGGATGTCTGCAATAAAAGATCTCTTTTGAACACAGTGCCCTGCTGCTTAGGGAAAGGAGTATGTTGGTTCCTGACTTTTCCTCAAGAAAGGAACAGTTCAGCACAGGATTGGGATTTTTGGTGCGAAGAGGTCCAGATAATGGTTTTCCATTTCCAGTGCATTCATGCAGTCTCTTCTGGTTCCCAGAGTGTCTCTGGTTACTATTATTAGAGTATTTAATAATAATAAGACAGAAAAAGTTTTACTGCCTACATTTTATGCAGAGGAAGGAACAAAACTAGCTTTTTTAATCACCCATTAAGATAAGATTGACTCCTTTCCCAGCACCGCTTCAAGAGCTTATTTGTGCATACATGTAGAGTAAATGGTCAATACTTCTGCAGTTGGTTCTAAAATCAGAAAAGTAAACACAAAAAGGAATCAAACCAAGCTGATGGTAACTTGAGTTGTGAAAGCAATCAGTTAATCAGAGGATAAGCATGGTATGGAGCCAGATAAGTAAAATAGATGGAGCAAAAGCTGAATCAGACAGCATAGGGAGAATATAAAGAATATAAATTAGTAGTCTGACCCAGTGGATGGAAGAATCACAAAGTATTTTGATTATACTAGTGAAAGGTCATGCAATTTTAAGGCTGTTTTTAATACACAAGTGCACAGGGATAGAATTCAAGTAGCAACATTCTTCTGTTTCAGGAATTAAATTTTTTAATTTCCATGGTTTTTTAATGTGGCAGGATTTCTTTTGAGATTTTGTGTATAGTTTATATGAATCTCAGTAACTTATCAATTTATAATCTTGGTGCAGAGAGATCAGAATAATAACATGCAAATCATTTCCAAACTAAGGCCACTGGCATTCATCCATTTTTCTTCCAAATCCCTCCTCGAACATCGCTTCTCACGTAAGAGTTATATGTCCTAACATATTCAACTCTTTCTTTCAAAGAATGATTTGGCTACCTCTAATAGAATGAGTGCTTTATGACCCTACTGTTCTTTGCCTTGAAAATGGCAATATGCAGTCATGAAATTCTTTAAAATTTGATATAAATATATCTACAGATGTTAGTCAGGTGAAATTTTAACAGAGTATGTATCTCGATCTTGGATAGTTGAGTTTAACAGCTCTGTATTTTCAGATCCATTCATGATAAGCTGTAACTTCAAAATAATCTATAATTATATATCTTAATAGATTTTAATGATAGTATGTAAGCCTGGAAAACTAATCTGGAAATATTACAAAAGAAAACAATCCACTATATCTTGATGTCTTCCTGGTACATTTTATTTTATTCAGGTCCAATTATGTCCAAAGGTACAGAAAAGACATTTTAATTCAAAAATGAAGGATCATATAATAAGATCCTCAAATAATAAGGAATTAAAATATAAAGCAACCCCAGACAAACTGCTATAAACATAAAATGTAACACTTTATGTTTAAGGTTGGAGTATTTGAGTGATATCTTGGCCTCCATCAGTTTGCCTGTTTCACCTTGAAAACTTCACTTAAGGGGTGCACAAGCAAGGGTCAAAGGGAAATGTAGGCATAAAATCAGCTGCAAGCATGACTTCAAGACTCAGCAAATTCCCCTTCTGACATAATACTGCACCCTTGCAGCAAGCCATATCCCAAATCATGTCCCAGATCTCTGTTGCTGTGAGTCTAGAGGGTAATCCTCAGCTCTTAACAATATTTTTTCAGAATAAGAGGTATTAAGCATTCAGTCAGAAAGTGTCTATTTTAGATTAAAAAAAGAGCAAGAAGAAAAGTTAAGCTTAGTTGTATTTTCCTCTCCTGGAAGGATTTCCTGATAATAAAATTGACTTCAAAATCCTGCAGACATTATGAACATCTTAATATTAAATGGGTGATCCTCTAGTGATCTCTGAATTATGTAGCAACAGAATACTAAAAATTAGATCCAGAAGACAGTAAGGTCTAACAGATTGACTCTAGAATGTAGTTCAATTTTCTCTCCTTTCTTGCAGGGAGTCTCAGGAATTAAAAAAAGAAAAAAGGTCTAAACTGACCAAAGCTCTTAAAATATATAATAGTAATTAGTAGGACTATAATTAAGATTTTTATTGCAATACTTTTGTGCCATCACTATATTAGAGCAACATGAGAGATATTTTTGAATACTTAAATCATAGCACATTAATATGATAATCCTATCCTTATATTAAGGTTTTTGTTTGCAATAATATATCTTGCAGAAGCACTATCATGTGGCTACTTTCTTTTATTTCTTTTATCTGTGTTATAACACTTCTTTTTTCATAGTTAAAGGGACTATATAATTTGAAGAGCTCTTGATATGTGCATAGAAACTGAAAGATATGTTCAGAAGCAGTCTCTGACACACTGGCCACTCGAGACTGAAATAATTAGCCAATTGAAATATATATTGTGATTTTATCTAGAGGAGGTATTTTTCCTATATTAGCATTTGCTTGGCTTCTCTTACAAAGATGAGAACTAGTTGTAGAGAACTGAATGAAGGAACCAAACATGATCAGAGGTTAATAAACCCATGATCCACAGTGAAGAACAGAGAAAGCAAGTCATAAGCTACCTTCATTTATTTCTATTCTTTCAGCTATTATGCTGATGAGTTGGACTATTTTAATTCCCTCACTGGTAAGGAGATAGTTCCCATATGCTTTTAACATTCCTCATTACTGGATTTCTCAAATAGACATTATCAGGCTTAACATAAAATTGTGCATAATATTATAACTATTACATACCTGCCCTTATATATACAAGAATTGATTAGTTTTGGGGTACTTAAAATATGTTTCCAAAATTTTAGCAAAGTAACACAGATCTTTTGTATTCACTAAATAATTATTGATAAAGCCCTCTAATATTTTTATCAAGTTTAATCAACATTCTTAACTATTCCTCAGCATGGATGATTGATGAATTTCAAAATACTTCAAGTATAATTAAGCAATACAGCATCCCATGAGCAAAGAAATGTATCTCTCTCTTTCATAAATGAGAAAGATCAGATGGATTGATTAAGAAGAAATCCTTCAAGAAAATACCAGGTTGGTTTCTACTACCTTGGTAAATTGTAAAAGAGAAAAGGTTGTTACAGAGATACTTTAAGAAATAAAGGAAGGTGAGAACATGCTTAAAGTCATGCATTATATTCATAGCAGATGTAGGACAAACACTAAAAAAAAAAAAGAGGTGGGCTTTTTTTCCTAAGGTTGGAGGTAAAATGTCAGCTTTAATTCAGCAACATACTTTGGAAAATGCTTCTCTTTTGAATAAAAGATTTGTGTCATAAAAACATACTAATCTGGTGGGAAAATATATTACTTAAATGGCAACATTTAAGAAAAATAGAAAACTCCAAATATAAACACTGAATCTAGTGCTGTAAAGAGAGAACCACAAATGTCAAAGACAAAATGAGAAAAACATATTTTCAAACTTCAACACTTTCTCAGGCCTGAAAAAATCAAAATCACTAGTCCCCCAAGTATGTCTGTATACATACATATATGTTTATGCATATTCCTCCAAATATATGTTTTATGTTCACTGCATCATAAAACTAATGACTAAAATGTCATCTTGTAGCACAGCAACATGGATTTGGGATATGTTAAAAGACTTGCAACCTTCTCCTTTGCTTCACATGGTTTAAAGCAAACTACAGTGGATAGAAACAAATGTACCCAACACTTTTCAGATATGCAGTGGAGTAAATAAGTCAGTGTGTAGTAAGAGGAAAACAATGCCAAGGAGCAGTGCAGAGCTTGTGATTTCCTTATCTTCTATTTCTCCTTCCCTTTGACACCGAGATTCACTTCTTCCCTGGCAGCTCTGCACAGCCATTGGGTGCTGTAAATTGTAAATTCTCTCATAATTTGGAGCCTTAAATAAATACATGGAACAGCCTTTGGCATAGTTATTTCTGTTTGTTTGTTTGTTTGTTTAGTTATTTATTGGTAATGATATAAAGAACTGCCTTTCAATCACCATGCAGAATCAGTGAAGCACAACCAATGTTTTATCTAGAATCAGTGGGAAAATAGGTGACTAATGTGTATGAATAGAGGAGAAAAAATACTCCTATATTCCTGATGATCTTATTATGACAAAAAGAAAAAATATGAGCTCAACCAAGGAAAATGTGAGGGGTAAATTTGCACTACAGTGATGTGTGTGTCTCTGTTACATTGCAGTCATTGTATAAAAGTATTTCTACTCAGTGATAAACTATTTTAAGAATCTGTTACATTAACAATATCATCTACTTTTTCTTCAGTTTCTAGAAGTTTCATAAATGTATTTACTTCTGCTTATTTTCTTTTTTTTATTCCAAAGTTTTATTGTGAATTTCACAGGGGATCCTTAGTCAGGAATAATAATTATTTTAATATAAATTTAGTAAGATATCATGTTTAATTCTTTAAGAGCATCAGTACAAAACACTTCCATGCTGCAACTTGTGTGAATATTTTTCTACTGTTGGTTATTATAATACCTCATTCACAAAAATGCATGCCAGTGGTTTCTTCCCCTGCTCAAAGAGTGAACATATATTCTCTCATCTTGTTTCCCCATTTTTGAGTCAAAATTCTGAGGAAGTTTATTCACAGTTAACTTTGTCAAATCATTTCCAACAAGACTGGGCACAACTTCCTATTAGCACAGATGCAACCAATCATTAATTTTATCATTTTACTTGGAGCAAATGTACACTTATATCCAAAAATATTAATGAATTTAAAAGACTAACATTACAGAAAGAGTACATGTAGTTCCAAAATAGGATCATAACTTACTCGAGAATTTTCATGCTTAATTGCCTGCTGAGATGTGCATGTTGTGCTTCCTTCCATTCATACGTGTTGTCATGAATAAAAGGCATTGCCCTCACATCAGTGTAGTTTTTTCTCACATTCCTTCAGAGGAATTTTTGTGTGGTGTACTGTATTTCTATTTTCTTTTTTCATGCCTGTCAAGTAGCATATTCTAAAGTAGCACCAGAGAACTAATAAAAGTTTGTAACATGAACTCACAGCCACCATTTGGAAACATCTAGTCCCAGATACTAGACTAGACAGATATTGACTGAATCACATTAGCTCAAAATGGAGAAAACTTTAAAAAACCCTTACAAGTAACATCAAGCAATCTTCTCAAATCTGTCTATAAACCAGCCAATCTCCCAGCATTCAGGAGAAAGCTATGGACTGCGAGACAAATAAACCCCAGAGTTTTCACAGGCAGAACTGACTATCTTCTCGCCAACAGATTTTGAAGTGAGGCCTTCACAGAGCTGTATTTCTAGTGGAGCCTCTATCCTGGAAGCTGTACAATGAAAAAGCTCTTATAGCTTACACTTCACTTTTTTTTCATGTCCTCCCAATTGTCGCTACTGACACAGACTGGAGAAAAAAATTTTTGTCTATAATAATTTCATAATAAATTCTTTCTAGGAGACACAGGCTTGCATCAAGATTTACACCATATTTTCTATTATTTTTTTGACTATTTTGTCAGTTCCATCAGAACTCTATCTCTTTGCTTCCTATTTTTCTCTCCCCATGCATTCCTATGAGGCACACATTTAATGTCAAGAATAGTGGAACACTGGTGTACCTGTGAGGATGAAGCAACAATGCACAGTGTATATTTCCTGTTAACAGTTTGAGAAGTAACCATAAAGTTCTCTAAATTCAGCAGCTCTTTATAGCACATAGAGTTAAAGGTTCTTTGCATCTGCAATGTCAGTGATGAACTAGGACCCGTGAATACGTTCTTTGTGCTAGTAATAAATCTGCTACATAAACTGCTGCAAAGCTCAATTAAGACAAAGTATTCTTTTAAGACCTGAAACTTGTCCATCCTCCCCCAGTTTTAGTCTGACAAGAAAATTCGTAAGTTTTAGGATACAGATCTAAGATCATTGAGTGATTACTGCCATCTAGTTAATTCGCAATGGAATGAATTACATATAATTAGTATAAATGAAGGGCC
Organism: Anthoscopus minutus; assembly: GCA_013399455.1. Classification (NCBI taxonomy): domain Eukaryota; kingdom Metazoa; phylum Chordata; class Aves; order Passeriformes; family Paridae; genus Anthoscopus; species Anthoscopus minutus. The sequence continues at coordinate 63,611 of VWYI01028832.1, forward strand.
AAGCCCTCGGTTGTTGTATCTGAGAGGAGATAACAAAAATTGGTTAGAACATCAAGTCACTTTTCCCACAGGAAAAAAAATGCTTTCTGACATACATATTTTCTTGTGTTTGTCTAATCTTCTTTTACAGGCCCCAGAAGATGTATTTACAGGGATGCTTTTCCCTCAAATCAACACACACTCTTGTCTAGGATACACTCACATACATACTGAGCTTTCTCTCTGTAATACAGAACTTTCCAAAGCATTTTGCCTCTATGTTATATGTACATTCTCTGAATTCATTAAGAAAGGAAAAAGCCTTCTGTTAAATGCTGAGGATAGGGACAGATTGTACCTGCATGGCCCACACACCAAAGGAAATCATAAGGGGTAAGACAAGGATATCTCATGATAAGTGTTGTTGCCGTGTGACTTTATCCTCTTGATTAGAGTAGAAGCAAAACTTTGTCATTAGGGTCACATCCCACCATTCATAACTTAATTTGAATACTAATATAGTTCTTTCTACTCCAATTTTTAACAGTTCCAGGGTAGACCTCCTTCTGAAAAGCCACAGTAACAAGAGGACAGAGCAAGTCTGTGATCCCTCTCTCAACTTTGTGAGGTCTCCAATGACATTAAACTGAAATTCTGTGAAAAGGGATCAGTCCATGAACACTGTTTCTCTCTGTCTCAGGAGTGCAGCCCAAGGCATCTGAAAGGGACCAAGTGTTATTTGGCCAAGGCCCTAAACTTCTAAAGAGTACTTCGAAACAGAGCATAACTGGGGAGACACAAGCTCTTTCCCACCAGAATTCAGCTCACTTGGAACAGTGCCTCTGTTATCCCATTAAAAATAAATAAATTATGCAGACTATCTGCCTTGCCCCCAGATCTTTTAGTCATGCCAAAAACGGCTTGTGTGCAACCAGTTCTACTTTGTCAGCCCTGGAAAGGAGAGAAAGCTGTCAGAAGGACTGATGAGAACTGTATGCTAATTGCCTTTCTGACTGGAGAAAAATGCAGCAAAAAAATGACTATAAAAGAGAACAATGAAAAATTAGTTGCTTTGTCTAAATGCTCCCAGTTGTTGATAAATACTTACTGTTTAGACTCACCAATTTTTTTTTTAGCCTGCAGCTGCAGAGCCAGTGTTCCTCATTCCTTGCCATGATTGTTGATCTGACTGTCTGCCAGATAATCACCAATTCCTGCTCTGCTGTCTGCTTCAGTTATTTTTTTAAGAGCATTTTTTCCCCTTTTCTTGAACCTGATGATCTCACAACGGAAATTCAGCCTTTTTTTTCCCAAAGAAGAGGGTCTTTTGTAATGGCAACAGAGCACTCTTACAATCAGCTGGGAGTTTTCCTTACTTAGGCAAGAAAAAAAATAAGGTCAAGAATTGACAGAGTTCCAGCAGTGCTTAAATTCTAGCAGCACAAAAAAGCTATTTAAGGAGCAACAAAAAACTAAAGACACATTTACTCTGAGGTAATGGTGACATAATTTTTTGGAGAATAATTCCCAGTTATTTTAACCTATTTTTTCTTGCTGTATTCAGGACCAAAATGTGAATAGGATATAGATGTAAACTTTACATGGAGACAGTGTGTCTCACAAATCAGTGTAGAAATGTTGAGCACAAAAATGTCTCTTTACCTTGACAATAAAGGCCAGTTTGATAGTTTATTTTCTTTATTCTTACAATGAGCCCATTGAAAAACCTTCATCATTTTTATTCTGCTTCAATGCCTTACAGTTTTCTATCCCTTGTAAAGGAAATAAAGTTACTGAAGGCAGTTTGGAGACTCTGAAAGAGATCTTGTTTTGAAGTTTCATAATGATTTCATGAATTTATTTTGTACTGTAAATTACAGTCTCTTGATTGCTAACATGAGACTTTCAGGTTTTTATTAGGATGTCTGTGGCCAAAAGACTAGCCAAATTTACTTTAGCCTTGATTCAGGTTACAGCAGTTCCCTTACTTTATAAGATCCCTTTGTGATCAGAATATCTTTACCTTGCTAATCTAAATCTGTACTCCCATTTTTCATTTCCCAGTTGACTGCTCCATGTCCTCCTGCACAGATATTCTTGGAGAGGAGCTAGTGCATATAATATTATGGGAAAGCAAACCTGCTTTTCACCACCATTTTGTCCTTTAGAAGGTCTTTTCTATACAGTTCCTAGAAACCAAGTGTTACATAAAGCAGTAGAAATGGTCCAGTTCATTCAATATGCTACTCCCTATGTTATTGTATGAAAGAGTATGTGACCTGTTTCTCAGATGTCACAGAAAAAAAGTAAACCAAGATTTCTAAACTGCTGTACCAGACTTTATGAATTACCACTTTGACCCATTTGTTGTTAGAGTGATCTCAAATTATCCTACATGGAAGGGACAATATGGAAATGAAGCTCAAATTTACATTGGGTATCTTTAACTTTTGGAATACTTTTTACATCATCTAATTCGCCTATAGAGACCATGAAGATACAAGATGGAGGATTGGGATGGAGAGAGGGAAATGGTGGAGATGGAGAGATATAAATGTATAGAGATAGATATAGACAGATATCTGTAGAAATATGGAACTTCTGCAGTCAGTGGAGCAGAATTGTTCATATCCTAAGAACATTTCACTGTAATCAAATGCCTACTTTCAAATGCAATTAATTGGTCCCCTGCTGGCATCTGTATCTTTAGGGTTCATAGGGTCAGACAGTTTGATTCACTTTAGTTGTCTGCTATAGGGACAGAGAAAGTTGACAGATACCACAAATTCCTGGATGTGAACAGTTGTTACAGACCAGTGATACTGGGGTTAATTTGCTTTTGTGCAAAAAAGCAACTTTTGTGAGCCCATCACCTGTGCAAGCTTTGCAGTCCCTGCCAGGACCTGCTCTGCAAGTGAGGATATAAGGACAGGAGCCTTAGGAAGCTGGGGCAGGAGCATTCTAGGAGGTTTGTTGCATTACAGAGGATAAAAAAATGCCAGCTGAACATGGCTTTAGATGGCATAGAGCTCTTATATCACTGTTAAACACTTCCCATTTGAGAGCCTGGACTGCTCAGTTCTTTAATGGTGAAATCATTTGAATTATAAAGACAAGATTGCCAATAATGAAACTCTCCTCCTCAGATTCAGGATGAGCTGCTGATTATACATGTCAGATTCCACTACTTATTCCTGAATTTATTCTTTAAGTCTTCCTGCCCTGTCTCCACCTTCAAAGGATATGGTGTACATGAACAGAAATGTTCTCTCTTCCACTCTTCTTCTTTCTTTCTTTTCACATGAAAATAAATTAAGCCTTGAATGGAGAAACATCTGCATCACCCTTCAAAAACACCAAAAAAGTCCAAGATTTTCAGTGAATGTCATACTTCATGACAATTGTCATAATTGGCAGCATCTCTGCCTCTTTTAAAGGAACACAATGACTCCAGACATTCTCAGTTACAGCAGACTCTGATTTGAATTGTAACAATTGCAAGTGCCCACTGGGTAGATCATCTTGTCCTTTTTGTTAAAACATTATTGTTTCCTCTGATATTTTCGTCAGTGTTTCATCCAGTGTAATTTTGCCACTCTTCTGGACAGAATATTTCATTACCAAATAGGAGTATTGTAAGCAAATGCAACATTTACTCAGTCCTCATTTCCCTGTGTTCTGTGGAATCCCATTTTTTTTCAAAAGCAGTTATATTTCTCAATGCCACCTTCATTAAATGTTCCTTCATCCTCAGGAAACCATCTGCACTTTGCATGTTTCTTAGAATTTGAGACATACTTGTTGGCTTGGCAAATTTGGGCCGGAAATGTCATGCAATAATAATGTAAAGGTTCAAGTTTGAATAACATCCCCTCATTATGTCAAATATCATCCCTCATTATTTCAGCACATTTGGTCAGGAGATAAATTCCAGACATTCAAGAAAGAACAAAAATGAAAGAAATGAAGAAAATATTTGATCCATATTTTGGCAAAATTTCACATTTATTTTTAAATTAATAAGCAGAAAACGGAGATTATAGTTCTTGGTTACTTAATGTTTATTATACACTTAGGACATTGACATTTTCTATTTTTTTTTTTAATAATCATGAATGAATTAGAATTCAGTGTTTTGTATAATATAGGAGCTGTATTTGAATCACCCTCAATATTTGTTTGAAAAACCAAAGCCACATTGATATCCCAGTGCATGAATAAGATGAAACTAAAGTTTTCCATGAGAAAATAATCAGCACCTGTTGCATCCCAGGAGTTGGTAGGGGACTCAGTTAGTGGGGCAACCTGGGATGTGACCCCTGTTTAAGGAATAATTCTCCCACAGTCCCTTGCTGTTTTATGTACCCCAGTTACATCACCCCAGTTATGTCATCCCTTGTCCCTGCCCCAGATTTATGTCATCCCTATTCTCCACCCCAGTTCCAGAATGTTCCCTGCTCCTGTCTTCCCCACGAGTCCTCACCCCTGCCACACCGCCCCTGTGCCTCAGCCCTCAGTCCCGACACTCTGCCCTTCTCTGGTGTGAAAAACCCGGGTCCCGCCTTTGTTCTTTGTTCTTGGTCCCTGGTTCCCTCCGTGTGAGAGGAATAAACTCCCCGGGAATACCAAACTCAGAACCCCTCTCGTGTTCTTCACTGAGCAGCAAACACCAACACGGTGCACGAGTGCCCCACGTTCGGAGCCACCCCCTTCCCATGGGGACAGAAACTCTTGGGAAGGCCGTGGTTTGGCAGCTCCTGCAACCACCCATTTATGATTTAGATTTGCAAAATGAAGCTAAGAAGTAAATTGTGAGAATGCAAAAATAAAGCAAGATCTGCTACATGTTTTTCACCTAAAGAACCAATTTGATGTGATTTGTGTTCTTTGTGCAGCTAGGTGTCCAATTGTCTGCAGTGACTTTTGAACCCTCTGGAGAATTTTAGTCCAAACTGACAGCAGGATAAAGGTAACAAAGTCACACTTCAAAAAATGTTGTGTAAGTTAGCTAAGTATGGGAAATAAAGGCCAATTTCAGAGCTTACTGAGGAAAGGTAAAATAAGCTTGCTTATCACACATTTTGTTTGCCACAAACTAGCTGTTTAATCATCCAATGCACAGCTTAGATGAGCCTGGAGAGAAGAGGAGCTAAGAGAGGATAATATAGGAACAGAATCGGACTTTGAGTACTTCAGTACCAGTACAAAAATTTAAAGCCTACAGATCAATAGGAAACCACAGTTCTGTAAGATGACTTCCTACAGAAAAATTCATTTCTCCCTAAATCAGCAAGTCACTTCATCTTTTGTTGCTTCTGCTTCTTTTCTCTTTCATTTGCCAATGCGTTCCATTAATAAAGCAGTGAGAGGTGGACATCAGAGTCTAGAAAGCTACCTAATAAATATCTAAAACCTCTACAAATAGGATCTTTAATCAAGCCAGCTGATAACTGCCCTTAACATGGTTTTATTTTTCTTTTCAGTCCTTCAAATAATACAGAATCAAGGTGTGAACATTAAGCAGATGAGTAGTTCTTTTTTACATTTAGAATAAGTAGCAATTAGGCAAAAATTCATGCATGATTTTCTAATGGTAATCCTACAGATGCTAATTTAATTTGCATGCTACTAGTTAATTTTAATAATTTTATGCTATTGTTATGATGGACAATATGAAAAGAAGTCTGTAAGAAAGAAGACTGGCTATCTTATTCCTGGCTTGTGACACTGATTTGTTTTGTAATCATGAGCAACTTGTCTTACCTTTGTTTCCATTCTAGTCTTCATCAATCTTGTTTGCTTATGAAAGCTGCTAAAAAGAAAAATGTTCCACTAAACGTTTGGATCCAATTTAAGTGAAAGAATAAGACTTTTACTGCTGTTATAATGCTGTTTATGGTATCTTTGTTGCTATTATTACACAACTAATGCAATTACTGTAAAGAATCTCCTACAGCTCTATTTTACTACCTTGACAATGTATATACAGGTAATTCCCTTCTGATGAAAAAGGACCATTGACTTCTACTAGTGTCTTTCATATTACAGAAAGAAAATGACAGTTTTCTATACATGAAAGACCCTTTCATTTTAGATTTTTTTATAGAAGGGGAAACTTGCTCTTCTTCACAAAGCCATCCAAGACTGAATATCCATAATTAGACTTATATAGCATCTAAGTAACTCTAAAAATCATACAAACTATTGAAACATTTAAGTTCTGATTTGTAGCTGATACAACTGATTATCATTTGCAGAACAATTCATTGTAAAAATTTGTTAAAGCTCAGTTGTCCTAATCACTGGTCTTGAATCCCTTGCCATTTAATTGTAACTTCTTTACCAATTTGGCCCAATCAATAATTTTATTAAAGATATAATTATGCGCAGTAGCTGAAAATATAGCAGCTAAGACACTTAAACAAAAATGTTCCTTTAAAACAAAACAGTTGATAATTTTGAATTAATATCACTGTTGCACAAAAAATGAAGATAAGCATATCGATCTAGTTAGTAAATAATCTTCAACTAATGTGTTTGTTTACTTGCTTGTTTTATTATGTGGTTTTCAAAGATCAAAACTAAACTTAAGTAAAATGTTGCTGACATGAGTTAGACACTTTGCAGGATTTTCAAAGACCTCTGAGATATGATCCAAAAAGGAACACTGTGTACCTTGCTAGGACTTAGACCGTAACCCCAGATTTTGAATCCACAGATCACTGGTCTAGTGCTGTTAAATTTGGAAGGCATTTAATTTTCATAGCTCTATGTAATGGTTTAAATGCCAGGTATTGTCTCATTCCTATTCCACCTGGGCCCCAGACACAGGCCAAATGCTACCAAACCTTTTCCTGTCCACACAAAACAGTGAGAAAGAGAACAAGCATCTTTCCAAACTGAGCTTCCAGTGGACTGGCAGTGACGTGACAAGAGTTTAGACAGCTTGTAACCTCTGTTACATAATATCCAAGCATGGGATTTAGAAACTGAGGTGTTCTTGTTAATGTGACCACCCCAAAAGCATGTAACCTTTGAAAATCACACTGCTCTTTATGGTGAGTAGATACACCAAGGTGCCTTTGAAAGTCTTGTCCCATGAGCTCACACTCTCTTTCCCTCCTCTCCCTCTCATTGTCTCATTTTATACACATTTTCTTCTTTTATACTGCCTTTCTACTTTTTTTCCCTGGGTTGCAAACATTTGTTAATTTTCTTCCCCTTATTTCAGAGGCCTTTCTGAATCGTCCAACTCATCCAGTTACCTAAGGAGCCAAACTATATCCAGACAGCCATTGCCATCAAAAATGAAGCACCCAATTAGTTCTAGACTTGTCTATTAAAACTGAAGGTATTTAGTCCTTGGTCTAAAACGCCATGGTACAATTGACTTCAATGAAGTTATATATCTTTGCCCCAGCTGAAGACATACTTCAAATTTCAACAGCTCATTACAAGGACTCATGACACAAAGGCATATTTTAGGTTTTGAAAGTCTTATTTTTAAGGCAACTTTTTTTTAAGGCAACTGGTCAATGATTTGCAACAATGGAATTAATTGCTCTCATTCTTTTCACTTATGTAAGTACCAAACAATTTGTATTATTGATCCAAGAAGTGTTACGATGATTTCTTCAGTGATTTGTTAGATTATGTGCTCCAGTGGCTGTCTGTTCCAGTGATTATTGTTAGCAAAGCCTTTTCCCTTAATGTTCATTTCATAGTACAACGATTACAGTTATTATCACTCCTACAATTATTGTTGTAAGCATCAAATTGATTAACAGGTTCGATAAAGAAAATTTAAATTATTTTTTTAAATGAGGTAACATAAAATCACACTTTTTTCTCTTCAAACTGTTCTTATGTTTTATTAGTTGTAGTCTCATCAATTTCTTTCATAAAAAGACATATTAAAGGATCATGCACTGATGAGTTATGAGGACATCTATGATGCTGAAGAAATCCCATTGCTGGGGTCACACCAGGGGCTTTCTCATGATGCAGGGAAGAATGAGTGCAGTTACACACTTCTCATTGCTGGTTTTCTCATATGATAGAGCATTGGACTTTGAAAAATATAATTTTATCCCAAATTAAATATACTAATTAGTGATTACAGTACAGTAACCCTTATAGATGAGGGTTAGAGTTAAGAGTAGGTTACTTACTGTAGCATGATACTGACCAGGAAACAGATTCTTTCATTAGTAAGAAACTAAAGAAGAAATTATTTTGTTGCATGCTTGTATGCATGTTAAAGACTGTGGCCCGAGTAGCAAAAGCACTGCAGAATATTTTTAATACTTTTTCTGTGTCTGTTCATCTTCCCCCAAGCCATGAGAATTCTGATACATCTGCAGAATGTTTTCATGGCTGATTTTACTCTGAGCTTCCAGGTCTGCAGGAAATTTAATAAACTTCTCTGTGTATGTTTATATTTTGAAATGTGTCTAACTAACAATGACATCCATGTAATTTAGGAATGCAATAACTTCTTTGCTGCATTGATTTTGAAGGTCAAATTGCCACTGGTGCCAGTTGGAGCTATTCTGATTCAGCTTGAGTTTTAGGGTTGTGTTCAGATCAGGTTTTATTTTATCTGATCCAATTCACCTACTTTCCTTGCTGAAGATACAATTTCAGGAAGACAGGACTGTGTCTTTACAGATCAAAGGCAGCCAGAAGAAAATCAGAGAACCAGGGAATGGAAAGTACAGGAAAGAATGGACTCTTCTTGCTGACACAATTAAATAGAAGACAGTTATTGAACCATTTAATGTGTCTCACCTCTCTGCATGAAAAGGCCATAAATAATGTAAGGAGAGGGACTACTTCTCTCTACAGCGCCTGCACAATGGTATGTGTTGAAAATGACATACACAAGTCCCCATCTGAGAATAAAGGTTTAGTTAGATGTTAAGTTCATGAACAAAGACCAAAAAAATAGTGAAAGAAACAAATCATAGTAAACAGGTCTCTATGGTTTTATTAAAAAACAGGAGGCAAAATTGATAGTTTTGGTATTTTCAACTAAATAATAATGACAGAATTTTGTGTTAATGTATTGGAGTTTAAAATCCAGTTCCAAATCTCTGATTCCTCTGAACTGATTCTCTTTCCAAGCTGTACTGACATATGGTTAGTGTGAGCCAGAACAGGATAGTTGGGGCTGTGAAGTTCTACGCAGCCATTTTTCATCAAAACTTTCAAAAATGTATTTTAAAAACACATCTGGAACAATACATACTTGAAAATAAGGTAGGGGGGAAAAAAAGGGGTTTTAAAGTTCATGTTAGACAGTTAGACATATTATCCCAAAAATTTGTTTTCTAGGGTGATGAAAAAGTCCTGTAGCCCTAAGCACACTTCTTGCAATCATCATTTTCCACTTCAGATCTAGCAATGTAGGAGATAGGTCACCCACTCAAACACTAAACTGAATCAAATGACAATTACTGTTCTGTGGTTGGGACAGTGTGAAGATTCTGCAGCAGAGAGTAATGATGGGTGCAGGACACCAAGCTCTCCTGGTCTTCCTAGAATTTAACACAACTCCCTATGTTCAGAGCCTCCTGCTCCTTATATGCACAGCCCTGGGGACGGGCTGAGTCTCTAGGAATTCTAGCAGAAGCCTTCCTTATTAATACCCTGTGACATCAGGGTTTTATCTTATAATCATGCATTATCCAAAGCACATCAAGAAGGGCATTTTGAACCTATTTACAGCTTAAAATGGGCAAATTTGTCCATCAGCCTGATCACTGCTCCATAAAATAAATCCTAGCAAATTATGCTGGTGCCTATCCACCACATCCTAGAGAAGTACTGTAGACAGCATGCATGGATTTCTGTGCATGAACTATATGTCTCTTCAGTCATGGTGAGGGCCCTCTGATCCTCATCAGCCATATGCTTTTATTCTGTCTATGGTCCAAAAACTCCAGATCCCAAACTCAAATCACTTCACAGACTTCTGGGGACAGCTTGCTGCTAGAGAAGGGAACAAAAGAATAAGAGCAGATGTTTCTATTAGAATCTGCTATATACAGACAGAAAAACAGTATCTGTGAGGCCTATGGTTGCTCTCTGAGTCCGGGTACCTTTAGTATGGGGAGAGGCCAATTACAAGCTGCTAACTGGCTGTGTCAAATGATGTTTGTCATGAAAAGAAAGCTCAAATGCCAGAGAAGTGAGATGATCATTAGTATGGAAAATGAGGACTCTTCCAAAGATGCTGGCAAAGGGGTACCTGATCTTGCAGACACCTACTACATTCATCCTGTAAGTCTGCTTGCAGCAAGTACAGCAAGTCTTTCATCACAAATATGCTAATATTTGCAACATCCATTGACCTTCCCCAGCACTATGAGAGTTCTTGAAATGTAATTTATCATTTATCCAGGAGCATTACTATCTCTTAAATTTTCATGTCCATAAGAAAACTTATTGAGCCACTCTGTGTACATCCCTGAATTTCCCCCTAGCACCATGGAGTGGGTGATGCTGGTCTGCAGTACACAGCAAACAGTAAGCATGACACTAGAGCTCGAGGAGCTATCAGCATCAGTAATACAGTGGTGCTGTTAGTGAATCTCTTTGCTGTAGTGTCATATTATAAAGATTTCTAACTTTTTTTATTCACTCTGTGAAGTGCTTCCACAAAACTGATGTATGATCTTGGGAAAACAGAAACTCAGTCTGCACTGACTTTCACCATCAAGACAATGAAATCGCTATGAAAACAGAGTACTGTTTTTTTAATACTAGCTCTGCTGGATGTTACTTGTAAAAATATTTTCCAAGGGATACTTAATGGTTTCATCTGACAACAGCAATTTTTAAAAATCCTGAACTGTATTAAAAGACCTCCTGTACCAAAGTTTTCTCTCTCTCACTAAGCTTTATACTTACCTCCATAGAGTCAGTGGCTTCTGTGTTGAAAAGCATGTAAAGAACATTTAAAGAAACAGTCAGCATTTCTGATATTTTCAAAGCCATTTCAATACTTGAAACAACCTACCAAATATTTCACCTAATTTATTCTAAGTATCCTTCTGACTCTTAAAAAAAGTAGAATCGTGTAAAGAATACTTGTTGAGGTCCTCTTGCTCTCCAGATGACCCTCCCAGCTCATTTCTCACACTAACTTTCATCACTTGTTTTGTCTTTCCAAGCTCAGTTCCAGTTCTTTTCTAGAATATCTGAAGGATATATTTCTTATGACTGAATGATGAAAAGATTGATGCCATTTTTCCTGTACGGCAGGAAAAAAGCCAGCACTGTGCAAAGGGCTACAGGTCTTTTAGCTCCTATAAGATTTATTGTCAGAAGCTCTGTTAGAGATCAAACAAGCCGTGAAATGAAGCAGAAAGTCTTGAGATGCAACCTATTCTGTGTAGGGCCTAGAAATGAAAGAATATTGCCAAGAATCTCTACTCTGATAAAAATTTATTTGCTTATCTTTGAGAATTGATTTGTGAACACTTTGAGATTACACTCGGGTTTTATGAACTGGCTGACTCTTTTATAATACATAACCAACCAGTTTAGTGTATTCTTGTCTCATATTTCCTGTCTGAAGAACCAGAGGGTCGTAGTTATATGTCTGGAAGAAAAAGTTACATACATGCTAGATGTCTGGTTGATGCAGTGGCTATGGTTTGTGGTCTAACAGTATGAAGGTGGTAAAATTAATAAAATTAGTAGATGGTGCTGGAGTGCACGTTGGCAAAGAGAGCTAAGAGTTCACAGGCATAATAGTGGGGTCTGTGCCTCTAGGGAGGTTCTGGCAGGTGGATCTCATTGAGACAGAATTTTCAGGTGAGAAAAAAACCATCCTGAGACTAGAAGGGGTTTTACCTTCCTCCAGTAGTCAGAACAGTGCTCCTGCTCTATCTGCAACCAACCACTGACCAGAGTACTATAGCAAGGATTTCTAGGAAACCAGAGGGGAGAGAGTACTGTCTTAGTGTACAAGGCAAAGACATCTGAATATGAAAACAATAGAAACTAAAGCAGCCGCCTACAAATGAACAAAATCAGCTATCAGTAAAAAGGGAAGATGACAAACTTAGGGTAGAAAGAGAGAAACTTCAAAATTCCTTCAAGAATTGCTTGGGGAAATGGCTGCATTTGATGAGCTGAGGAGACAGCAAAATGTGTTTCTTTCCTTTGAAGGCTTTCCTCTGAATTGTTGGCGCTTCAGCGTCAGGGACAGCAAGTTCTTGCTGAACTCTGTCTCTACTCCATCTGACCAGATGCAAAAAAGAAAGCGACAAATGCTGCTGCATTAAGTAAGTCCCAAAGGACATCAAATCCAAAGCACTGGGACCAAGGGAAAGAGAGGAGTCCAACTGTCTGACCTTGCAGGCAATTTACCGAATCAGAAGCTATAAACAGGCTAATTCTGATATAATCACATATAAACATATCCTCCCAAGCAGCTGACACACATCCCTCACTGATGTTTTTGTTAATCTAAGATGTTATTCACACACTACCATCTGATACCTGTTTGGGCAAGCAGCCAGCATAAAGATACTTGTACAGTCAGGGAAGATGAAGACTCAGTATAATGTACTGTTAAGGTATATGCTGGGTAATTATGTAATTTGAAGTATATTTACATGTTCCTGTGTCTATTTTTAAGGTGTTTTGCTTTTCTTTAACTCTGTTACAATATCTGTTAAGAACAATTTACTTGATTACTGTTAACTGATAAGTGTGAGATTCATCCATTCAAGGGCCAAAATAAACAACAGTAATTTTATAGCCTGACCTCTTGTATGATTGCAGAAATTGAAGAATCGGGAACAATAAGAGCTGTTCTTGGCCCAGGTCACACAATACTTTCTAGTTCTGTTACTCACTTGGCATCCCTGTTCTTTTCCACTTAATTATTTTGTCCCCATTTTGAGCTTTCTCACCTGTGTAAAAATAAAATAATTTTGCATAAAGCCACAAAAAGGGAGCCAATATGATTGTTAAGGGAGAGAGTGAAAAAGGGCAGTGCAAGGAGTGGGGATACTAAAGAGAAGAACTCAGTGGGACTTCAGTATCTCAAATAAATTACCCATGTTGCTATTGTCACCCTACATCCCTGTCGTTCTTTACTATAATGTAGGTGATTGCTACCAAGCCTGAGGATGTATCAGTGATGATTTATCTGTTGAAATTTAGATATTTGAAGCTAAAGAAATTTAATTTTATTATTTTCAGAGCTAAGTCCCTTGTCTTGGAAAAATATCCGTACTTCAGTAAAAGTGTTCTCACTAAAACCTTCCCTCAAGTCTGTTTTCAAGCTAATATTAAGCCCATTTCACCCCTCAGAGCACCACAGAAAGAGACAGAAGAGCTGTTCACTACAATTCAAGAAATTGAAGAATGCTGAAATCTAACCTGCAAACAACCTTTCCACTTTCACAGCTAAATTTTACAACTACCCTTTATTTCTTGACAACCTGCATTCTTGGGTCCCAGGTGTAAATACTTTGGAAATCTCAGATACAAGGCTTTCAACTGTATGCTGAAAGCTGTAAATATCAGGCACAATTTCCTTTTATTTTAATGAGTGTGTTGTCATGGAAACTTTGCAGTGGACTCTGGCTTCATACTCAAAACTCTTGAGGTTTCTGGCAGTTCCCTGATGGGTCCTGTCAACTGCTCATTCACAGGAAGTGATAATAAAAATTCACTTTCCTGTTCAGTGAACCTTGAATGAACTGAAGGAGAACAACCTCAAATCCTCTTGCCTCCTCTCACTCCAAATTTCATATGCATGACTGATAGTATGCTACTTAACCCTTTCAATAACTTTGTAAACATCTAAGTAACAGTTGAAACCCTCTCTTGTTGCATGATCTTGAAATTAATTTTATTTTTTCATCAAACAGGTATTAAACCTGACTTCTTAAACATTTATAAATGCTAACCTCTAAGTGAGATTGGAGATTAAAATCGTAAAAGGACAAAGCCCAAACAGTTTTAAGCAGAATACTGGTTTTTTTTTCTTTCCAGGTTTATTTCCCAATTTAGAACAGTTTAAAGTAATGGCAGAATGAGGATAATTTCCTATTTTCTGATTTTTAATATATTTTATTCTCTAAATGTCTTATGCAGGTATGTCATATTAGTGAGTGCAAGACAGTAAAAAGTCCTAAGCATTCTTCTCCAATTCACAATGATATCTTTTTCAGCAAGGTTCCTACATTCAGAAAGTTCTCCTGCTGTAAAATACCTTACCATTATGAAACTACCATTTGAGAACTATTTCTTTAAGACTTCTCTAGCTGCTGAGGGAAGATTCCTGAAAGCTGTTGTGAACATGATCACCAAAATGCCCGCAGGTAATCAGGCATTTGTGCTCCTATGCCGCTGTTCGTACATTTGCTTTTGGTTTTCATATTTCCCAGTTCCACAGCTATTACATTTCAATGCATTGACCCAAATACTGTATATTAAACTAACTTGTCCCTCCCATGGCTGACTTTAGATGCATCTGCAAGGCAAAGAACTCCTTGAAACAGGTGATACTGGGTGTTCATTGGCTTGCATTATTGAGTTTCAATAACAACTTCAGTAGCAATTCTGGCATATGTCCAGCCTCCCTGGAAGGTGAGTGACACCAACATATAGCATGTTAGCTGCTGTGCCCTCACTGTTAACCATCGGGTCTCCACTTGACTGCACAGTCTGTTTCTTACTTTAAGAAATCATTAATTGTTTTACCCAAATGTTGGTTTCATTGAGAGGAATGTGAAAAACACACAAACAAGCAAACAAAATCCCCCAGCAGTTCTAGCTGCCTATCCACCAATACAATAAACAGGACATAAAGCAGAACTTCTTGCTCATTGCTTTAAATTCTAAATAATACTACTTAATCCTTCTGGGAAGTTTTGTGTGATTAAATATTTAGAAACCATTTAAATGCTTCAACCATTTAGAAGAGATCAGATAACAAAAGGAGGAAGGAAAACTAAGAGCTATTACTTGTTACTGACAACCCATAAGCACTGCTTACAGGTTATGTTCATATAGGTAGAACATTAAATGGGCTCAGATTGTGTGCTGGTTTTGTCTGTTCATTTACATAAGAAATCAGATGACTACGTCTGTAGATGCTTATATAAATTACATGTAAAATGGAAAAAAACCATACACATTATTTCAAGGAATTTTATTTTTAGAGAGATATGCTATATATATCTAACAATGAAATTCCTTGAATTTGTTGCCTGAAACATTTCTGGTCAAGAGGAAGAAATAAAGTAGTGACACAAAAATATAAGTTAAAGCAACCTGGCGTGGAGGTGCAGCAGAAGCCTCTAGTCTTAGTGAAGTCCACTGTAGGACTGAATAGCAACAGAACAAGATCTTGGTGAAGGGAAGCATAGGTAAGGTGCAGGAAAGAAGATAAAAAATATTTTAAATTAAGAATTCATCAGTAGATGTGTGCATTTTTTTCTACTAGAATTTTAAGTAACAAGATTGTCTGTGATTCCAAAATGTGTTTGCTAGATAATCTATCACTGTTATTCTTGAAGGCAGTTTCAGAGGAAATGCTACGGGTTTGTGTGTGCAGCACTGATTGCATGAATTGGTCTCTTCTGATGTTAAAGTCCAAGAAAGTGATTATCATTGTGTCAGTGGCAAAATCTGCAAATCCCTTCTCCAATCCATAGCACCAACACAAAGACAAAAATTATGCTCAAGTTGCTGATGAGCTGCCACATTAATGTTCACTGTTATCACTCTGAGCAAGTGTGATTTTGTGCAGGTGCTTTTGTCTTTAATATTGTCTCAAAATATACTAATGCCTAATTGATTTAAGTTCAGGCACAGAGATACCCCACAGCACTGTTTCTCTAGACAGGTGTAGATCTTTCCTTGGACAGTAGCAAAAACTGACCCAATGTCTCTCTTTGTCTAGGAAAAGTATGATATTGCCCTACAAACATCTAACTAGAAAATGCACAAAAGCAGGAAAATAAATTCATACACATAATTCACCTGATAAATGTTCATACAGTTTAAGATTTCTACTTGGGATTTCCATACTGACCATTGGCAGAAATTCTTTTCACTTAGAAAAATTATTCAAGTAATGATCAACTGCACTGAAAGAATAATATGTGATTTCAGATACTCTCTGTAGAAAACTACCATTTTAGAGCTTGTGTTTGCCATTTGACAGTGCAGCCCTTTCTTCATGTGAAACTACTTTGTGATGGAGGAAGAATTTGCATTTTGTCTTTACACATTGTGCATATTCCTATTTACTTCAAATGGCCTTGAAATGGAGCTGTCACATCCATAAGTCATCACAGTGTCAGCCAGACCTTTAAACAGCAACCACCACATCTAGCTACTTCTGCAGAAGAATTCAATCATTTACATATGGCACTTTGAACCCACAGATGCCATACTCTCATCAGAGGCTTGAAGAGAGGCAGGGAGAGAAATTAAACCATCATGTGTCTCCATAGGGTCTGCTATGAAATTTAGTCTTCTTTCTGTTTCTTCAAAAGAACAGCATTATGATGAACTTATTAGAAAGCTCAAAGATGTTTCAAATTAGGTTGTGTCTTGTAATAAAACAGCATAGAAAATACAGAAAACATGGACCCTTACTTAATTGTGATCAGACACTAGTCCTTCAAACTGTTTATGTGGTAGTTTCACAATCTCATCAGGCTTCTACTACATGAATGAAAATAAAACAATTGTTATGGCAACATGCTGAGACAGTAGTTATAGTGCTTCACACAAACAAACAGGTTGACAAACAGTAGGAAGAAAATGGACATTAAATTACCTCAGCTGAAGAGAAAAAAACGAGCATATCATGAAGTGGAAAATTATGCCAACAAAGTCTGCTCATTATACATGTGTCTCTGCCAGTTATTACTGAAGTCACTCTATTTTATGCATAAATATATGCAATTTGCATAGTTTAAAAATTGTTTCAAATATCCAGTATTATTTTCAATATTTACAGAGATGCTGAGAGAAGGATAGGTGGCTAAATTCATATAAAATGAGACAAAGCTATTTCATTATGGAAAAGGGTATCATAACAGTAATACATAAAAATCAAGACAGAGGTAAAAGAATAGTTATAATAAATCATTCTGACATTAGTTAACATAAATCTGAAGAATTATGTGATTAAGCCTGGCAAAATACAGGAAAATATATATTTATGTTCAATCCACACAAGTTTTTTGAACAAATGAAAAGTAAAATATCCCAGAAATTAACAGGGTAATTAAAGTATTATAAACTGGTAGCAAGAAAGTGGTTCTTTAGGTTCAACCACTTACTATATGAATGTTTTATCTCTTTGGTTAGGTAACAGAAGGGAATAAAAAACCTACTTTGCCACACAGACATGTGTAATCTGATTACATGTAATTAGTATAGCATCTTCTGGACAAGATTACATTACTGAAATCTGAAAAAAATTCAAAACCTGTCTAATTGAAAAATGAGTTATATAAAATTTGGATGCTTTGAAATAGGGATGGATAACTTGGATATGGTTCAATATAAATTCTGATTCTGGGGTTTTACATTTTGAACTAGAAATAGCAGACAGAAAACAGAAGAAATTATACATATATATGTCCACTGGCCATACAAGTTATATGTCTTGGGGTAGTTTTTAGACAAACATTAATAACTTCAGTTAAACTAACAATTTTTTCTTATTACAGCTATACTGAAATTTAGAAAGATTATATCAGATCTTGAGTTATGTTAGCATTTTAAGACACATTTTTCCAATGCTGCCACACTTCACTGAACTCTAGAATTAACACTGCATCACACTGTTTAGTGTGGAGGAATACACTCAGTGCAGGAACTTCTGTGTACAGCTGCAGTGAGAGCTGCAGGCTGAGCTCTGGGGGCAGGAGCCTAAGCCTGAGCCCAGACTTTGTCACCCTTGCCATGTAAGGGTATAAAAGCCTATGGGAGTTCTTTTGTTTAGGGCCCCTTCTCAAATTTACCCAGCTCAAGCTGTTATTTTGTTATTTATATTTTGCAGCATGATTAAAATGTTTTAAGTATCTGCACATCTGAGACTGTGCTGGGGTGGAGCCAGTAAGGAGACCTGGTCTGAGTGAGTGTGTGTGGGTGCAGAAGGGGTTTGATCCCATATCACTGCCTTGAGGTGGTGCAAGAGAAACCACCAGAGTGGATGATCGGGTGGGGAAGTTTCCTTTACATTCAAAGAATACATCTCAGGATCCTTTATGTGACCTGAAAGATTTAAACACATGGATGGAAGACTTTTGCTGCTACCTTTCTTCGTCACAATTGAACACAAACCTGTATCTTTTGCATTCAGGCGTGTCATCTCATCTAAAATAGTAATTGAAATACAAATTTTGCTCCCAGAAATTGAGGCAAATCTGAAATGTTTGTACTTGGCATTTGGCGTGCTGCTGGCTGATACCTAACTTTAACTAAAACTCACACTGCTTTAACATTGCCAGTTTTGTGTAATCAGATTGGAAGAGCAAGTACCCCCTGTGCATCTCTGTCCCAGCTGCTTATGTGTGTGCCCCCACCCCACCTCCAGACTCGCTGAGCTGCCACAATTCTTTGAGGGGCTGTGCTGCCACCAAGATAAACTCATCTGTTTTGAAAGTAAAAGGGTTTTTACTTGGGGTGGTTTTGGCCTGCATTGGTTCAGTTTCAGCCAAGAGTCCAGCCTCATGAAAGCTTACATTAGCACAGCAGAGGAGATGAAGAGGTTGGAAATTCTTTAAACTGCTGTCGTCGTAGAAGCTGACATACTGTGAGACTACAATCTGAGGGGAGCAGCATACAGTATGTTCCCATATGAAACTGATATCATACCACATTAAACATTCTGTATCTCCAACAAAACTACATTTTTGGCCATTGTAGCCAATGGGAACCAGATTTTCACTGCCTGTAGCAAGCATTTGGTAATAATCTGCAAAACAACAAAAAAACCCTCTAATTTTAAAAAGTTAAATGAAATACATTGAAGATACTTTCTTACAATGAAAATAAAATGTTTAATATAAATTTTAATGGTTTTGCAGGTTTTCTTTTAAAAACTCATATTTCAAATCACTGGCATATGACTGAAATTTTAAATATGTCTATTATCCTATATGTCTCTATATTAGTGCAGATCAAAAAGTGTACCTAGCATTCCAGAAAGTGAACATGAATTTAATACTAATTTAGGGTACCTAATTCTAATTTAAGGTATTTTATTATATTCTAAAAGACTAATGGAAAAATCTGACCTGGGAATAAGCTAAAAGTCAGGACAGATAAGGATTTACTTAAGGCCAGTCAGAATTATTTCAAAAGTATGTCTTGTCAAACCAGCATGATTTCTCAGCTGTTCATTGTGAAGCCAGGTGCCTGACAAAGGTTTTTTTCCATTCAGTTTTTTATTTCCATCTGCCTCTGAATTGACATAAGATGTCAGGAGCATTGGGGTTTAAGTTTGTACTGCATAACACACTTTTTATTTAAAAAAAGAGCTCTATACAAAATAAGCAAGATGAACATTGAGCAGATTATGAATTGGGTATAGGTATATTTCAGTGTAGGAATTCTGTTTAATGGTACTCCATATTATTCAGCACCTCTGTCATTGATCAAGGATTAAACACAGTATTGATTCTATCTACTTTGCAAAGTCATTCAGAAAAAATGGATAATTAGTGAACCAAGACAATCACATAAAGCATTCCTGTATTGCTTAGTAAATTCACAAAATTAATTTAAAAAACACTAAATGCAAAGTAAAAAAATCTAGAAAGATGTGACTACTTACAGATGATGGACTACATCCTGGAAAGCTGAGATTCAGATGGGAAGTGCTGGATGAGCAATCTGACATTCAGTGGTTTGCATAACAGTCTTCTGCAATGGCAAAAAAAGCATATTTGTAACACTGCAGAGTCAATTAAGGCTAGCATTTTCTAGCTAGCTATTCTTTAAAAATTACATTATCAAATCGTTCAGAAAACAAGCCATAAACATATTGAAAGGTGGAGGGAATGTCTTTCTGCGAGAGACTGTAACAAGTCCTGTTTGCTTTATAAAAATGCAGACAGAAAGGGAATTTGAATGTATTGTATAAAATTTTCTTGTGGAGAAATTCACTGAAGAATGTCCAATCTAATGGCAAAAGACTGAAAGCAGAAAAATTCAAATGAGATTTGAACATTGGCAGGAATAAGTTAATGAAGAAAACTAGCAAGAGGAAAGGTTTGCTCCGTAACTGTTGATATGTCAGAGTAGAAAGTTCAACTCAAAAAAATGAATTATAGATCAGCATCTTTCCTGATTCAGCTGAGATCATGCCCTACTGGGTGAAATCTCTCCATCAGACATATCAAGGTAAAATGTATGATCTAGTGTTTCTTTTTTGCTTTAAAGTTAAAATGCCTGCTCTCAGCACCTGGGGGCTTTTACATGCCATCACCTAACCACAAAAAATCTATTGTCCTGTGTTAACTGAACTGCTATTTTTAACATTGTTTTCAGTGTTATTCTTAACAAGGTACAGGTCTTAGATTAATTTTCAATAAAAAGAAACATCTGCAGCCTCTTACTTGGAGATCAGAGGTTGTTGGTAAACAAAAGAAGGCTCCATTATCAGGCTTGTATTTTCACTATATTCTCTGATTTGGAAGACCTCTGTATATTATTTTTAAAAGTAATGACATTATAACCTCCTTTTTCATTAATAAAACTCTAGATCTTCAAATATTAGAATGGTTTTCCCATGTAATTTTCTGGAAGACTCCTATCACCTTAGTGGGGGGGGAATTCGCACACATATATATCTCTACTCTGTCATGCCCTTCCCAATATTTTTTCCTAATGTTTGAGATTTTCCTAAAAAAACTCAGTAGTTTTTTAGGAAAAAGGGCAGTATGTCTAGAAAGCAACGTATGTGTCATATTTAACAATTTAAGTATGGCATACTTTATGTAGTACAAATACACAAATATGTGGCTCAAAACAGCCATATTGTAAAGCCAAGGCTTTTAACACTTGTGCTCCAGAAACCAACTGTCATTAAAATATCAGTCAAATGGTGCTCAAATTAGCCTCAGAAAGATTTTGGGATGCACAATGACTCAAGGCCTGAAGTCTTGCCACATCTGCATTTGGGTTTGCAAGTCTGGTCCTGGAATCCACTCCGCAGAGACTGTACAGCACACACCATGAAGGCTGGGGTGGGACACGAACTGGGAACAGGACCATCACAGCTAGCACAAAGAGCAGAGGGTCATGCTGGTCAGAAAAATTATTAAAGAGTATGAACGATGAAATTCTTCCTTTTCCCTGGAGTTTTGCTCACATACTAGACTGGGCTGTCTGCCTGGTAGTCCTTTTTGAACATAAATTTCCAAGCCCTTCCTCAGGCAGGGATGACCAGCTCCCTTCTCGCTGTCAGGTGTCCACGGAGGAGCTGGGGGAAGTGGCTCTGCTTGCCTCTTGAACTGAAAGGTTCAATGACACCCACCACTGATATCACTGCAGGAAGAAATGCAAGATTTCAGTTAGGATTCAGGAGCACAAAAGGAGATGACTGACACCTAATGCACCTAATTCTCCTAATGCAGAATCAACTTGGGAAAAGACCTTGGTCAAGAGGGCTGAGCTAGAGGAGCATATATCTAGAAATGTATCTTGGCATGAAGTACAAGATATTTTGGACAGGCACTACAGAAAACTCTTTGGTTCTTAGACTTCAAAGCCCTTATGGTATTAAATCTGAGACACCATCTATCTTGCATTTATGTACTGTTATTATAGCTGCATCCCAACTAGCCACATTCTCTATTTTAGGTGTACTACTTAGTTTCAGCTGTAGTCTAAGCCTGAGCTCTTTCCAAAATCTAGTTGCACCTCTCCACATTGTTCCAGTAAGAGCTCAGACTGGGAAATCTGCACTGGCAGACAAGATTTCTGGCATTCTTTTCTCCCTCATACTGTCAAAAAGGCAAATAAGATACAGGAGAAGAGTCAGGGCATGCCAAGGTCCATTCACACTTCAAATAAGCATACCACAGAGCATCTGCAACATCCCTAAGGCCCTTCCCCCTTTTTCTCCAAATAGTGATGAGGAAAACAGATTTTGAAAATACCTGGAAGCGTGAATTCACACAATGGATAAATGCTTTTATAACCCTTTAAGCAAAGCAGATTGACAGCTCACTGAAAAAGAAGCACTTCTAAAACACAATGCTTCATTAACCAGCTAAAATGAAAACTTCTTTCTGCAAATAAAGTGGCATCTTCTTGAGAATTATATTTGAGGAAAATGCTGCAGCTGTCATTGTGAAAAGTGACAAAATATTTTGCCTGACAAAATCTTGATAACATTTCATTTTATGTTTCAGAGATTTATACTCATGGATTCATATTTTCAAGGCCAGAAGGCCCCATTAGATGTCTTGCATGACACACATCTTTGAATTACAACTCCTTATTCTTGTACAGTTTTCAACAATTTCTGTTCTACCTAACACTTATCTTTCAAAGAGGTGTCAAGTCTTGAGCTGAAGAACTAGGTATGTTATTTCATTTCTTTTATGTTTTCCAGTTGCTTTGAAATACTTGCAAGCAACTTCTTACCTTGAAACTTCAGTAATTTTTATGGATATTTGTAATAATTAAAATACTTGAAAACAAACTACACAGATTAAATACTTACTGAAAGAGTTACTAATTTTTAAAATCAGAAGGGTTAGTGGCTATGAAAATAGGAAAATTTCATTTTTGCAAGGCAGAAATGAGTAAATAAATATGAAGTGTATACTTGAAATAAAACCATTTGTACATCTAGTCAGACTTGGGGAGTTGGCTTCACTTTGTTGTAGATATTTTTAAGTGAAGACTGATAATTGACGAACTAGTTTGTCAGACAGACCCACCTTCATCCTACTGGTGAGCAAAATTACATAGTTCTTCAGATTCCCAGTTTTGCAGGTACACACCAAAATCCAACACATGCCTTCTTTGATGATACCTTAAATTAGTATAAGGTGACACTACAAAATCAATCCCTTAGCTACATAAAGAGTTTTGCAACTGCAAATGCAGATACTGAGTTTGTTTCCTTCAAATTTTCATCTTTACATGGGAAATTAGTCGAGGGTATGCTTGTTTTTACCAAATATGGATTAATCTTTATGTGCATAAAAGTTTATATACATAAAACAAGGATACAACTGAATGGAAATCAAACAAAACTTGTAAACTGAATATGGATCATGAAGAAAACAATAATGAAACTTCTACAGGCCAGCAGTTGAGTAGATGTAATTAAAGATTTTTTTTTAGGAGTTAAAATATACAAGCCTGATTTCGAGGTTCTCTTTAATTTTCCCTCTAATATGAATCTCATGAGATACTCAAATGCTTAACTGATGTGATAATGTAATTCATATATCTTTGTCTGTAGGTTAGGTTTAATGCAATAAAGGAATGCTAATAATTTCAGAAATGTTTTGGCTGACTTCCTTACAGGTCTTTATTGGTGGCTTTAAATGGGACAATAAAGTAAAGGTTTACAATAGCTGCTTTCATATGACTTAAATACTTCATGGAATTCATCCAGGACATGCAATGCAAGGAATTTCTGTACTGCCCTTCTAGTGTTCAGTGGAATGAACAAACAGAAAAATATTTACCAAGAAAGAAGCATAGTAACAGCACACCAATATATTTTCACTAGTCTCTGCCTGATAGTAGGTTTTTACCTTCTGCATGACAGATTAAATTGGACTCTGGAAAGAATTATTAAATGCTTTCTTCCATATGTTAATATACCAGCAGAATCAAATGTAGCTTTGTTTTCTCTCTCTTTAGTATTAGTTTTCCATTTATTTAGGTTTTTCTCACATTAAGCATGTTCTGAGGTTTCATAAAAAAAGCTATTTTCTAGAAGCTTTTTTTCTACTTGTGCCCTTATACTACCAGTAATATCAAAAGAAGGAGGGAGCATGGTAAGAGTGTAAAATAAATGTATCAGGACTTGGTAGACAAGTGCTTTCTCACACCCAGTACGGGGAACTTTCTTTTAAAAATTATTTAGAAAAAGTAAATTAATAATACATATGGGAATAAAGGTAAGGATAATTATATTTCTTGAGACCAAAATAGTAGATTAACTATTTAGCAAAGTATCTAGTAATCCTTTGACCACACTTTCTAAGCAGTATAAAACACATAAAGTTTTACAGAGTAATATACTTGATCCAGTTTACACTTGAATAAGTATGCAGTGATTGAGGTATACATCAGGTTTATCTAAAAGTAGAGAAACACCTAGAAAAAATAGCAATTTTAGCAAAACATATCATGCTGGAAATGCATTTAATGTTTCTGCAAATATGCAAAGAAACAATGACCTTCATAGATATGACAGATACGATTTCAATTTTTTTGTCTACCAGAATAAAAGATTTACCAGATTCTTATTTACAATTATGGGATGCACACTGGGGAAAAAAAAATACTAATCTCAAAAGTCTTCCACCTGACATACCACCGCAATTCAATTGAAAATTGCTTATGCCTTCTTCCTCACTTTTGAATTCTTTTGAATTAAAATTAATAACAAAAGAACATTGGTAAAAATTTTAATTGCAGTTTCTTTAGTAGGGAAACAAGGTTTAGGAAATTCCGTTTTCATAGTTTTTGTTTATAAGCCTACATATTGTGCAGGAGTGCATTAGCAAACATGTGCTTAAGATAATAGATTGCTTTGACCAATTGATTTCCCAGTTTACAGAATGAGTAAAGTCTGAAATTGTTTATACCTAACATTTTAACAATGGCCTCAATTAAGTATTATGTTTAGAACATGGAAAATACAATCATATGGAATGGATTCGTATTTAAAAATGTAAGATACTTTTATCACATATTCATTGTTTTACACACTGCTTGTTTCCTTAGATAATAAAATCAAAGTCACAAAACCTACATCAGGCTAAATTTCTCAGATAATTCAGACATAGCAGTATATGCATGTGCAATTATTGCAGTTACATGAACAAATCAGATAACTGTATACACAGACACAATGAATTATGCACACTTGCAGATATAATTATGCTGTCTCTATGTATGTTAAGGTAATTGCCTACATGTAGAAACTAGGTGTGCAATTGCATTTGCATTTTAAACAGGCATACATATGGCTAAATAGTCATAAAATCAAGCTCAAAATCCTTAACCTCAATCATTAATAAGGAGTATTATTGACTAAAAATATGAAGAATTAGAATAATGCAAAACACATGAAAGTTCCCTTTACTAAATTTGTAAATCTTTATAGTTCTGAAGAATCTTCTTTAATAATCTTTACCTGTGTGAAAATAATCTTTATCTTTGTGAATCAGACTTTTTTTTCCTATTTTTTCCAGACAAATATAATTTTTCATGCAACATTAGAGAGGGAGTTATGATCAGAATTCACCGTGGAGTTCCTGTCCTGTCTCCTGCTTTTACTGCTGCAATATATTATTTTATTTGGGGATATTTTGTTAGCTTCTGTGCTCAAGGACCAGGCTTCTGCTGGTGTAAATGGTAATAGGATAGCTAATTATGCCAGTCTGTCTCTTTCTAAGGTTTTAATGGGTAAGGCCTGGTTCTTTTATTTAGAATCAAACCTTGTCGTGAATTGACACTAGATGGATGCCAGTGCCCACAAAAGCCCCTCACTCACTGCCCTTCTGCAGCTGGACAGAGGAGAGAAAATTTAACAAAGGGTTCAGGGGTTGAGATAGGACCAGGGAGAAAACACTCATCAATTACCATCACGGGCAAAACAGGCTCAACTTGGAGATATAAAGTGAATTTATAATTAACAAAATTAGAGCAGAATAATGACAACATAAGCACTTAAAACACCTTTTCCCTACCCCTCCCTCCTTCCCAGCTCTACTGCCTACCCCAGTGACACAGGGAGATGGGAATGGGGGTTATGGTCAGTACATCACACTTTGTTTCTCCTGCTGCTCAGGAAGAGGAGTTATCATTCCCCTGCTGCACCATGGGGTCTCCCATGGGAGACAGTTCTCCATGGGCTTCTTCAGCATGATTCCATCTCATGTGCAATATCTCTCTGCAAAGTGCTGCAATGTGAGTCCATCCCACAGGAAACAGCCCCCCTCCAACTGCTGCAGCACGGGTCACTCTCCCACGGGGTGCAGTCCTTTAAGGACAGGCTGCTCCAGGATGAGTGCAGGGGCTCTCTCTCCATGGGTCTCCCACAGAGTCACAGCCTCCTCCTAGCATCCACCCACTCTGGCATGGAGCTCCCCAATGGGCTGCAAGTAGATCTCTGCATCCCCACAATTCTCCATGGGCTGCAGGTGGATCTCTGCATCCCCATGGTTCTCCGTGGGCTGCAGGGCACAGCTGCTTTACCATGGTGCTCAGCCCAGCCTGCAGAGGAATCTCAGCTCTGGTGCCTGGAGCACCTCCTACCCCTCCTTCTCCACTGACTTTGCTGTCTGCAGAGTTGCTCTCCTCATATGTTCTCATTCCTTTCATCTCCTGTTTTCAGAGGGTGTTACCATTGTCTGTAGCTGGCCCAGCCTTGGCCAGCAGCATGTCCTTCTTCAGACCCGAGGGACTGGCTCTGCCCGACACGGTGGAAGTTTCCAGCAGCTTCTCAGAGGCCACCTCTTTAGCACCCTGCTACCAAAACCCAGGCCATGCAAAACCAATACACTTCTAAATTTCTCACTCCCATGGTTTTCTGTGAAAATTTTGCAAAGCCTAAGAGGCACTAAGACACTTATATCTGCCTTGTTAAAAGGTTAAGGAATCTTACCACTTTCCTTAATCGAAACAAGCATGAGGTTCTAGCCTTCACTCTTCTAGAAGATTCTTCAGCTAATCTGAAGATTCTTCATTTTCCATCCATTTATATATTCAGAGATCATTCAGTAAATGTCTTGAAACAAGGGAAACCTGGGACTGATATCTTAATGTTTGAGTCTTCTTGTGTGTAAGGAACTGGACTTTTGACAATACTCCTAACATATAGACACACATTAAAAAAAAAAGTTTGGCACCCAGAATATATTCTCCTCTTTCTGAGAATAATCTGGGGTATCCCAAACACCTGCAAACCATTCTGCCCAAAACAGTTATTTCTTTTAGGGTGTCAGTACTGGGAAGCCTACCACAAGTCAGTTGTGCCAATGAAAAACAACAAAAAAAAACCCATCCAAAATACAACCAAACAAAATTTGTCTCCAAAAGTCAGTTTTGTTGTATTCCTGGAATACAACATATCCTGTTGTATACTCTGGAACAGCTATAGCAACAACAGACTCTCAGCTTTTACTAGACTTCAATATGGAGTTGATCAGCTTAAACAGCCGCATTAATAAACAGTTTGGAAACAGCATTCTCTCATGTTATACCATCTTTTATTAAAAAATCAGCATACAACATTCTCAAGTGTCCCTGAACAGAGTGTTCTCAATATTTATGCATCACATGTTTATTAAGTCAGTACAATTACAACTTTCATGTATATACTATTATTATACTGGATCATTAAATGCTTTTAAGCATTGTTCCAAATCCTTTCCCAGAGCAGCTGAGTCTTCTTACATTCCAGCAAAAAGCATTCTGCTCAGAGTCTTCATCTTGACTGAATCCAGAAGTATTCCCAGTTTATAGAAGGGCAATGTTTCTGCCAGTATAACTATTAGGCTTAATAGTGCAGAGCACAAGTGTTGCTACACATCTACACAGCAGAAGGTGAGAATTTGCTCTGTAGCTTTAGCTAGTTTACTTTTTTTACAAACTTATTAACTCACAAAGTCTCATAATGCACAACCCTTTCATTTAATAAGATGATGCATTCTTTCATCAAACACATTTCAATTACACTATTGGCTGAATATCACTAAAAATTAATAACATCTTGTGCGGTGTACTATATTCTTTTATATTTCAATTAGGAACACAATCTGCTGAAATGTAGACAGTGAGCTTGTGGAGGAGAGGACAGCTAATTACTTACTTTACAAGGTTAGTGAAAATGAGCACAAAAATTTCTCAGCTGTTTGACACTTTGTTTTTTTCTGCAGAGAATGCATAAGCATCATTTGGAGTGCACATTTTTGTCCAGTGTTAGGACTGAGTTTTACTAAAAGCTGTCTCCTTCAAAAATTATTTTGTAAGGATACTGAAAAGAAATAGGAAAAATAGCAGTAAATTCATTTTAAAAATAAGTTTTCACTTTATATGATTTATCATAAATCAATTTTTGGAAGGATTTTTTTTCCTTCTTTTCAGCACTTGTGATAAATTTAAACTTTTGGGGTTTGTAATCCTCTAGCTAGCAGCTGGTCTTTGTCTTTTTTAGTTCATGGCCTTTCAAGTAGCATGTTAACACCCTTTGAAGATAATGCCTGCATCTCCCAATCACAGTGAAACCTCTGAGATCAGAATATTTTCTCTGTGAAAATTACTGTACATAGTTGGGAAAGTATGGCATGTAAGAATAAAAACTAGGCAGAACTGTGAATTTTTGCATGTTTTTCCTTTGAAGATACTAACATAAATCCTCTGAAAGATGAGACACATAGCTCAGTTAATGCTGTATTGTTAATTAAGAGTTATTTCTACATGGAAACATCAGTTTCAGATTTTTCTTCTCCCATGATCATTTCTCTTTCATGTCTGAGGAGGAAAGAAGGTGAGTCAAATCTTTGGCATCTCCAAGCTAAGATTTCTTAAAACATATGGAAAACTTGAAATAGTTTTAAAACCCTGAAAATATTTTTGTTAGTTAGTTATTTATTATTAGTTATTATTAGTTATAATTATTATTATTAGTTAGTTATGACTTTTACAAATGTGTATCTTAAAAAAAGTATGTAAACAGTATGTCATGAAATGTAGAATATTTTGGTACATTTTGACAATGTAGGTCACTACATTCAATAAACCATATATCACAAAAAAAAAGGTAATGATAGTCATAAAAACAGCATCACTCAAAACTACATGAATGGTAGAGAAATGAAAGTAGAAGGGTCAAGAAAAAAAATTTTAAATGTCCTACATTTACCAGTGTTTGTGTAGTATCATAGTTCTGATTTTTTATTTTGCCTGCTCATAAAGATCAAGAGAGCACCAAAGGGTCAATGCTTGTGTACTGACAGGCAGATCAACCTTTTTTCTTTGCTTTTCTTTTTTAAACATTGAATCAAACTGAGGACAAAGGCTGGACATTTTTACATTTAAAAGAGGAAATAAATTACTAAACTTCTACAGAAAAGGTCAATGTATGCCGTGCAGAAACTGCCTGATTGACAATATTGAAAACCAAAATCCGCCTTTAGCCACAGAATAAATGTTGTTCAGCAGCAATTATAGATACTAGTTCTGATTTTTCTGCCACTTTCAAGTGGCATAATATCACTAGTTTCTACATGAAAAAACTGCTTCATCAAAGATGAAAGAAAAAAGGGGTTATTATTTTTTTATCCTTTTAAAATTAAAGCAACCTAATACACCAACAGTCTGGATACTGAATAGGCAAAGACATATAAAATCACAGTTATTTTTTGTAATTTCTATTTATTCTGAATTTTCAATTCACTAAGAAAAAATATAAAAAGCAAATTGTTTTAATGTCCTCAGTCCATCCACAGACCATCAGAGCCAACATTTTTAACAAAAGTGTTTGAGGTTGGGAGGAGGAAGTAGAAAAATAAGAAAAAGGATGAAGGATAAGTAGAACATAATGGACAGAATCCTAGACATGATACATTTTTTTCTCAAAAGGAAAAAGTACTTACATAAAGTGCAAGACTGGTTTACACAATTATATATCCTCTAACATAATTTGTGTCTATTGTCAAATATGGGCATTACGCCTATAACTGACTGACTTTATGAGGGTTTTTTGAATCAAAGTGAAATCCAGATCCTTTTTTTATTATTTATATCAGGGTAATATCCTGCCTTGATCCCATCCTGCCTCTAGGGAAGGCCGTGAATGTGAAATTTAACACCACATGAAAAAAGCTGTGTAGTTTTTCTGTACAGAGAGGTTACACTTGCTGATGGTTGATCATTGTGTTCTCCCTCTGTGAACTTCTAAACAGAAATATCAACACTTGCTGAAGATGAGGCTGGGCATAAGACTCTCTGAGGCCTTCTGACTCACATGGTCTAGCTGTTTCCTATTACAGACAATCAAATCATAGAATTACTGTTATAATCTAAGTAGATTCTACTTCAATGAAGTTGATTCCATTACTTGTATCAGAAGGACATTCCTCATTCCTCTCATAGTGCCTTTAATTTCTGACTTAAATTTTTTAATGAAACTTTGCTTTTGTGCCAGCAATGTCCTTTAGATTAATTAGTTCACCTCCCTCCCTGCTGTTTATTTCCCTCTGATGCATTTAGAGAGCAATTGTCCTTTCTCAGCCTCCATTCTGTAAGTTTAAGCCAAGATCCTTTTATTTGCTATTGTAAAATGTGCCCTCTAGTCCACTGATTACCCTGAACAGAAATTCATTTTATTTCTTCAGTACAGAGACTGCTTTCTGTATTTTAATATTTTATCCCATTCCAATTACCTCTATTTTTCTTCAAGATATCCCAGCACACCTCTGATTTGATGATGATTACTAACTTTGTGTGTTCAACACTATTTATAAGAATTAATTACTTCAGCACAAAAAGAAAATTAGTGGAAGTACTAAGTAACCATTCTAAGACTGAGCCTTGAGAAATTTCAGTCATAACTTTCTTCAGGTTTTTTCATAATGGTAACTTGGTGTCACTCTTTTCAACCAGTCTCAGGTTTGATTTTCAATCTTAGTATTAATCCCTTTTGTTGGCTGGTACCACAGCATTTGCTTTACCTTTTTATAGACAGATAAAGCCTACTGTTTCCCTTGTCTAAAAGTAACTGTTCTTTTGTAAATGAACAACACCTAGCTAGATTTGTACCATCTACCTACAACAAACTCATTTAATATTTGCTTTCTTTTCCACAAAATTTCACATCTTTCATTATTCTTCCATTTAATTTATAGGTTTGCTTTAATGTGAGGTTGAGTAAATTCTTTATATTTGTCCAAACTATTTCTTCCTCCTCTATTGATTCTGCATATATATGTATATTATCTTCCAGTAAGATTCACTTGAGTCATTATGTTATCTGCTCTTCCAACATTTTGGGATATCCAGAAGCAGAACTTCAGTATAAAATACGGAGGTCAGGGGACCTAGGTTTATAGTCTATCTCTATTTAGCAAAAACAGGGAACTGTATGACTTTTTTAGCTGACTTATGCATGGGCCTAAGTCCAGAAATATCCCTAAACTGAATAAATTTCTGTCCAGATATAGTATTGCAACATGTCACCCACAATGCAGACACTACAATTTGAGAAATTACCTGCTTCTTAATGCATTATATATTGGGCCATTATGTAGCTTCTTTCCTATTATTTTTCAAGATGAATAAGGCCACATGCATCTTGAGCACACCAGTGAAAAGATTACCAAGCCACTGCATCAGGTAATGTAGATAAACATACAGCTTTAGCCTTCAGTGACCTTGGACCCAGCAAAAAACAGAAAACAGTTATGAAATCATGTTTGCTATGCAGTCTGTTAACCTTTATTTTTAAATAAACCTCACTTGTCCAATTGAGATCAGAAACAGAATACATAAAGTGTATCTGAGTGTGTGCATCTGAACAGTGATGTGTATGTGAATCACTCTTATCATAAAAGGAAAAAGCTAATCCTTCACGAGAAAGAAAAAAAAGGGCCATTAACAATCCACTTCACACTTCATTTAACAGCAAGCATCAACAGGCACTGGTTGCAATGGAGCTCACACTAACCCTTCTTGCCTTCTGTTAGCTCTTCTTTTCCCAACATGGTGCAGGGAGGAAAGAGGAGAAATTAAAAAAAGGGTGAGGAGGAGCTGCAATTGGCAGAATGCATAAATACGTGGGAAGAAGAATGCCAGCTTGTTACCGTACAGATCTGGGCAACTGCCACATTCTGGAACCTTAAACAGCAACTAAAATTAGGTACTACTTCCTGTATAACCTGGAGACTATCTAAAAAGACTCAGCCCCTGCAGAGCAGCTTCAGAACTTGTTTCATAACTGAAAAGGCTGCCTGAGGGTGCCTTCAAATAAACTCCTTATGTGTGGGCTCAAAACAAACCTGGCACTGCTGTATTTATAGATCATTTCTGGAGTAAGTCTAAAGGAGGCTGCATGTTCTCCTGCTTAGAGCCAAAGTGCTGGGAATAGTCTCTCCAAAGGATACCAGGTGCTACTCCCAGTAGTGCCATTAACTGACCTCTTTATTATGCCTCAAGCTTCTCAGCTGAAAAATGGAAGGCTTTTTAAAAATAAAATTAAGAACTCTGAGAAAACCAACAATAGCATGGTTTCAGGCAGGTTATGAAGTCAACTGATGGCAGTTCTATTCCTGGCTGTGAACTGTACTCAGCTGAACCTGGACGATTTATTTAGGGCAAGCTCGTACCACACAGCTCAGCAGAGAGCACTGAGTTGCCTCAGGGGAAACCAGGTTGAGAACCAGAAACTAGATAGTTGCAGTAGGATATTGTTCCCCCTGAGCTAGCTCACTAATTATCTCTAATTTGGGCTAATTAACCCAAGCAGACAAACAAGGCTAAACCAGCTAAACTGACTCGTGCACAAGTGAGTGTCTGAAATGCTTTGCCCTGGGTTGGACAGCTACATCAACTAGCCAGGATCTTTCTTATGCTGCGAGCTGC
Organism: Anthoscopus minutus; assembly: GCA_013399455.1. Taxonomy (NCBI): domain Eukaryota; kingdom Metazoa; phylum Chordata; class Aves; order Passeriformes; family Paridae; genus Anthoscopus; species Anthoscopus minutus. The sequence continues at coordinate 96,428 of VWYI01028832.1, forward strand.
ACCCTGAAGTCATAGCACCTAATAATTGTGCACATTTTTTTGTTATTGTTTTGTGGGTGTTTTTTTTGTTTCTTTATTTTTTGGGTTTTGGTTTGGCTAGCTGAAATTTCTAATCCAAGATTTGTTCATGCTTCTTTCAAAATAGTAGTAAGGAATCATTTATGAACTCAGTCTTAAATACAAAATATGGATTTATTTTCCCATAACTTTGAGCAAGAACAGCAGTTTCAGCAAGAAATTAATTATAAATAGTATAAATAATTTATATATATTATAAAAATATTTAAATATAATGTCTAGAAATCATAAAAGCTAAATAAATATTTTTTCAGTGGACATGAAAATCATGTAGGTTTTGGAGCCATTGTCAGTACTTGAGAGTTATAAGTTAGATCCAAATAAGCTTCTTTAAAAGGAATTTCAATTTTGTTTCAAACCTCCAGCAAGTCTTGAGATGAAATCAAAGTGAAAATATGAGGGCTCACTCTTCAATGCCATGCTTTTCCCGCTGGAACACCTGAGCTCAGTGTTGCCACTTCAATCCTCCCCCATTCAACTACTCATATGCTCTGCTCAGATGTACTGGCCATCGATTTGAATTGCATGACTTAAAGGAGTGTTGGTTGCCAAACACAGCCTTTTATTCTCTTCCCGTGCTCATGCACCAGTCCTAAGAGCAGTCAAGAGGCTGATGCCAAAGCTCACTCTATGAATCAGCAGTCGGCTGCTCTCTCACAGCACAGTCTAAAGCACTCTCAGACAATAAGCAATGAAGGCAGGGGGAGGTTAAGGTATTAGCTCTAATAGAGTTTGTCTTAATGTTTTTCATAGAAATTAGATTAGCCACAAGACCTTCTCCAGCATTTCAAAATCATCTAATAAAGGGTCTCTTATTTTTGCTTTGATATAAAATATCTCTTTCTTTGCTTCACTTCCATTCACTTTGCTTCACTTCCATTTCACTTTGCTGAAAAGAAAAAAAAAAAATATCTAACTCTGTCCATTAGGATGTTTTAGCTGTTGTATATAGATGGTTGTTATTAACAGTATCTAATAATTTCAAGTTGGTTGTAAAAAATATGTGTTCTGACATGCATGGCTACTAGGCATTAGCTAGTCATTTTGAGCCTATAAAACGTTCCTGTCTTTCTCATTTTCTTTGTTCGTAAAACCTTGATGATTTTGGAAATACATTGGTAGAACTTATAAATCCCAGAGTTAGCAGGGAACTGTTATGTTAAAAACTAACCATTTAGCTGTTGAATGAGTCATATGTCAGCAAGGATGGTATTATAGTCTCCCCAAAGCAAGAGGAGCACTGCAGACTCTGTTTATACAGGAGGACTTAAGAGGAAACACAGATTTGGACTTGAAGCAATGAGGCTGGGGAAAGAAGGATACAAATAGCAACTCTTAAAAAAAATTGAAGCTTGGAGAGGAGTCATTAAAAGCTTGTTTGCAGAGAGATTATTTTGCATTTTCAGTTCACATGAAACAAGATTAAAGGAAACCTTAAGCAGTGTGATTTGGAGCCCAAAAAGTAAGACAAAGAGGAAATTTTCTGTATACCCTATAGCCAGGAACTTCTGAGAGCATTTCTAGGACTTTTCCAAAATGTAACATAGGGAAGATAAATTTTCCATTTTTCATTTCATAGGCACCCTTAATTATTTTCAGCAGAAGCAGAACTAAAAAAGAAAAGAAAAAAAAAGGAGAAAAATTATGACATGCATAAGTTTGTCAAAATATCATAGTGTGTATATAAAAATAATGAAAGTAATCTATCTCTTATTTTTTTTATCCCTTTTACTATTTAACACAAAAAATAGTTGTCTAGGAACTTAACCACATATTCATATGATATGTAGTATCTAAGGTAGCGCTGGCCCAAACCAGAATTCAGGAATTGTAGCGGCCCAACCCCAAAAGTGCCAAATAACATCAGGAGTCAACTACAGTTTTCAAGACTGGAGCCAGTAGTCTTGTCAGTAGGAGTGGAAACACAGGTTTATATACTGATTACCTGCGATTCAACACCACACTTCACTGCAAGGTAAGAACATGCTTTGATTAGCCTTTGTAAAATCCCCTGCTGTTGTGTCCTACCCCTATCTTTTTCTTTGATTTCAGTGCAAGATTAACAAGTAACCTCCACTAAAAAAAAATTCTACAATTTTGTGATATTCTATCAAGTTCTGAAGGAGAGATGATATAGAAATTTGTTGAGCTTAAGGGAAAATTAATTCCCCAAGGCTCCTAATATGGTCTAACCCACACACAGCAAACTGGAGTGGCTCCATCAGGAAATTTTTATCCAGTGCTTTTCTACAAGAAGAAAACTTTGTGGCACTGGGATTGACAGCATTAGCATCATTCACATGTACATGCAGTTGTCACAGACAGCCTACTACTTGAATTTACATCAAAAGAGTGCCACACAGTTGCCTCTGTAAGACAAAAGAAAATGAACTATTCAAAGCCAGTGCCAAACTATAACATCATTAGGAAAGCATGATGAACTCATAGCTAAGTTAAAATTTAGAAATGGCACAGAGCTTTCTTGGGTTTCAGACTGTTGCTACATTTTGGTTGCAAATATGCATAATAAATTCCAGAAATCATAAAATCTTCGTATTCATTTGAAACATTAATCTAAACCCAGATAGGAATGCCTGGTGGTTTTTGTTGGTTTTGTTTTCAAGTGACTTGTCCTATAGTAAAATAACTCAGCAGTTTTGTGCTATAGTTGTATTAGCATAAAAAAAAATATGTTCTGCACTCTCAACCAAAGTAACTTCGTTTCAGACATGATTTGATTTTTGTCCATAGAAATGCTTGCTAAAAGTAAATATAAATTTGTACTTCCATATATTTGTGTCAAAAGTAGTATTAGACATTGCTTTAGGAAAAAAACCCACAAAAACTGGCAGTTTCCTGAAATTCCTTATGAAGAACATGTTAGCAATATTGACTGTGTGTTGGAATCACCCTTTGTGAGCTGGAGGAGCTCAGCAGTAGTGTTGATGAGAATTTTCAAATTAAAAAAATCTCATTGGTATGTCATGACTTCTTGAACCCAAACACTTAATCCAATACATCTGCTGTTGAAGAGTGGAAGAGTACCAGGCTGAGGACCCAGTGCTGTTAGGGTTTCAAGTTCTGAAGATAACCCAGCAAAGCAGAAACCCAACCATTCTGACATATTTATGTGGCAATGTTTATTTCTCTAAAGTACCTCCAAAACCACTGAAGGTAGAAGTAACATCATATTCCTTGGGACACTACTTTGGGAATTTATCATCAGTTTATATAATCAATACACCACTGTCATCCTCGTGGCCATGTGCAGATACTATTCACTTATTGCTGTTTCACAGACAAGAATCACCTGCTATTAGTGCAATTACTGGCATTAGTGTTGTTTAAACAATTAAGTCCCTCTTCTACACAGGGCTTGTTAGCTCAGGCACAGCACTATAGAGCTAACTGTATCTGATTACCCTGAGCAGCTTAACACTTTTTAAAATGCCTTGTTCTGTTTTTCTGTCTGCTGTTTTTAAGATATCTACAGACTCCCTGATTATATTCCAGACTCACACAAGACATTAGTAGTCTGAGCTTTACTACTCTAACCAAAGAATCAACATATGGCAAACATGGTAACTCACAACTAGACAGCAGATTTCTGTCTGCAATCAGGTATCAAACATTCAAAAGAACCTTTAAACAATAAGCTTATTATACAAACATTAAAATTAAATTTCTATAACAAGTAATCCAGGAACTATAGTATATGCTCAGGCATCTGGGACATGAAGGGAAGCTGCTATTCACCTCAGATTTTTCTTTTGCATTATATATGGCTTTGTACATCCTCATCATAAAACCACAGGTAAAATAATTAAAAATTATTTTAGCATGCTTTGTCAGTTACTGCTTGGTCTGGAAATTACTTATGTTAAAGGAAGAATTGTGCACACTTCAATGGGCTTCAGATCACCACTGCTTTGATGAAGTTAGTACAGAAGATCTACAAGAAATGGAGATGTTGTTATGCATTTTTTAGAATTCTAAGTTTGAAAAGTGAAATTAAAAGCCACTCAGGCTGAAGGAGGAATATTCTTCAAAGTCTCTAAAATGAAATTCAAAACTCGAGCATATAAAATAGCAAGTGATTATCCTATCCTTTTGAAGTAAAAAGAATGTTCCCGTTTAATCTCTGAATTATGAATGCAAGAGCATCTGATCCATAAAGTAACGTTGTTGTATTCTTTATTAAATCTAGAAGTTTAGCAAGCTTATCACAAGATGTTCCCTTGTTATCTATTCCTGTCCTTCTTTTTCCCTCATGTACTTTTCTGAAAATAACATTAGAGGAATAAAATACACATAACATGGCTAAAAATGGCTAAAGAGTCATTAGTTAATCTTATTATTTAGTGTCCAAAAGACAGCAAGTAAGGAATGAAGCAGAGTTGTTGTGTGGTCATGAGAGACTTCATATGATTGTCTGCTGTGATAAATAACTAGCTCTGTGGCTGATGAGCTGATGTCACTCACTCAACATCAAAAGGACTCTAGATATGCTCCCCAACAGTACTGTTTTATCCAGGTTGTGATGTTATGGTCTGGGTGGACAAGTAGGGCACTGAACATTGGTGAGATCATGGAGCTGATGGTTCAGACTTCGAGGTGGTTGCAAATTATGTTCTTTAAGGGTCTGTACTGCTGTTGCTTGAATGTAGTATCTTCGTCATTGATCTAGAAGAGATGGAATTCACACTCATGCAGTTTGTGGATGACAGCAGAGTGCTTCATGGATCATTGGGTCACCATCTAGGGGCAGAAGCACAAGTCCAAATTGGAGTAATGCAACAGCAGGAAGTCTATGAAATTCTACAGAGACAAATCTATAATCCTGTACATGAGCTAGAAAGATGTACTCAGCTGTACAGGCTGAGACTGACTGTTTGGGGAGAAGCTCTTCTGCAAAGGATCTGGAGGCTCCACAGACAGCTGTCAGTATCCTGGATGTGTGCATTCTCAGCCCTCCCAGGGTTTGGTTGCCAGAGGGGGCTGTGTTTGAGGCCAGCTGTCTGAGCAGAGCTTTAGTGGAAAAGGAGCTGTAGGAAGACACAGCAGGACTTCCCACTCTCTGACTCTTGGGAGCTGCTCTCAGTGGAGATTCTTTCTCTTGGACACAGATTGACCTATCCAGGCCAGTGTCTGTGCCTGTCCGTGGTCCCCTGAACCTCATTTGATGGACAAACCAGCTAAGCCCCGACTGATTTCCCAGCTTGACCTGCCTTGTCACCATGGAGCTGTCTGGTCACCACCAGGCTGTGCTTGAGGCTGGGCACCATCTCCAGGCCTGCCCCACACTCCCGACTCCTGTAGTGTGGGACAGACACTGGCTGGAGAGGCCCTGCCCTGCAAGCCCGGGCACTGAGCTCAAACTTCAGTCTCCTATTCCTCAGGGAACAGCCAGCCCTCATTATGCCCTGACACAGAAGCTGAGCATGAACCACTGTGTGTGTCCTGGCAGCAAGGAGAAACAGCAGCCTCCTGAACAGGATCAGCAAGCAGCACACCTATCAGGGAAGGGATTTTGCCTATTACTCCATGACCTTTAACAGATCTGAAAATCTATGTACGCTCTGAAACCTGAGTACACAACTGATCATTGAACTGGAGTGAATACAGTGGTCCAAGACCAGGATGGCATTGAGATAGAGTTCTTCATACTCCATGAGGAGAGGCCAAGGGCTGGGATTTAGTCTGGAACAGCGATGGTTTCAGGAATAGAAACTTTTCATTCTTCAGACATTTTCAAGACCAAACTTAGTTTGGCCAGGATGACAATGCTTTGAGCAGGAGGTTGGACTGACACCTCCTAAAACATCTTCTACCATGCCTAGTCATGTTGTCCCAAGAGAACATGCTTCCAGGAAGCAATACTCATTTCTCTGTGATCCAGCAAGGAGAGTGGGGCATAATGTCCAGGCAGGTATTTGGTAATGGAAATTGAATGGAAGAAACACCATGAACCTGACCCTTTGTGCCATTGACAGTATCCAACTGACACTATGGATGCTAGTCAGCTCCACTGCTATTAGGGCATCACTGCTGATTGCTGACATTTCATGTAATGCCTAGAGAAAACAACATGGAGGACTAGTGCTTGAAACACAGAAGGCTAGATTATCCTTCAGATCAAAGTTCAGCAGAGTCAAAATTTCCAAAAGAACCTTTCTCACTGTCACTGCACAGCATCTCAGTACATCTGGTCTGGAAATCTATCTACATATATCTTCTAGACGTGCACAGCAAACCCAGAATTTTAGGACATGTTGAACCTCCTGGACATGCACAGAACAAACCAAATTGCACATCTGCAGATGGTTTGATGCATATGGAGCTGGTTTGCTTTATATTGAAGAATTCCAGATGTGTGGTTCTTGGTTGGTGGATTACAACCTACTAAGGCCTAGAAAAATATCGTAAGTCTTCAAAATCCTTGTATAGAAAATCTCTACCCAAAATAACCAGAACAGAACAATTAAATATTGTAACACTTTCAGAAAACTTTAGCCACTGCCTTACTCTGTCTCCCAGCCTCCAGTAGTGGCATGTACTGTATGACACCTGAGCAGTGACAGATAAGAAAGGTCCATTATTTCTCCTCACATGTACAGCACCTTCATGCTTAAAGGAATTTGCAGTTTCCCCCACTTTAGAAGATCAGAGATTTTTCACAGTGATTCTACAGTATTGCAGACTTAGGACTGAAAACCTTCTCAGCAGTGCCAGTCAGTAGGTACTTACAGATGCTTATATATCAGTCCAAAGAAACAGTACATGGGCCTGGCAGTCTTACCACATACAGATCTCACTGCCCACAGCCATTTAATGTGGAAAGCAATGGTTCTCTACCCTTAGCTGATCTAAAGACAGAAAAAGTAGTAAAAGTCTACAAATCTGGGAATACCTGAAGAGTCATAGGGGTTTTTGTGCATGTCATTCAGTGCCTTGAGATGTGCAGTCTCAGACCTGGTGACATGGCCATAGCTTCCTGTTGTTACTTACAATTCTCTCTCTTAATATTGTGTGGTTTTTTTCCAGTAGTTACTGCACAGTCCCAGCAAATTCAGCTTCAGAAACTCAGTGGCAGCTGCCACTACAGTTAAGAAGAATAGAACCAACTAGTGTGTTGAATGGCTTATTCAGAGATCCTGTAAGAAAGAAAAACTACAAGACTACTTCTGCAGCTGTGTTTCTGCATACTGGGACAAAAACAGGATGTAAGTTTTTCATATATAACTTTTGTCCTACCTAAAGCCACGCTGGTATTACAAGAAAAGGAAATAGGAACATGAAGTAAAGGTAATAAAATAGAAAAAAAACTCTTTTTTTCCTGAAAAGGCAAACAAACAAGTAATGCCGGAAGGTGCCATCAAGGACTGCTACAGGATGTCCCCTTCCAATAGAGAAAATCTACTAGAAATTAAAAACAGCCCGATTATTCTAATTTTAGAGGGTTCTTCCTTTCAGTATAACCAGACGACTAAAGACAGGAACTGAGGTTGCTGTAATAATCTGTTCAGTCTGAACTTTCCAGGTCTACATGGAGAGATAATTACAGCAAGATTTGGACTTAAAACACTGTTATCAAAGGTGAAAGGGCAGTTTTCTTCCTCCAGTACAGGCCATATTCTTACAAAAGAAAATCATGGCTACAAGCAATTAGAACATGATATTAACTCACAAGACAAGGGTTTCATTGCCATGAAATATATATGTAAATTTAATTTGCTGCAGGCTTCATGTTGTCCACTTATAGCACTTGCTTGTAGGCTGCTTTTGGGTTTTAATACAAGCATCTTAGTAAGTAATCTGTGTAGCTGGTTCTGCTATTCACTTTATGTGTCAAAAATTACATGCATTCTGCAGTAAAGTCAGCTTTAAAAATTATATTCAGTGCAATATTTGTGTTCCTGCACATCCCAGATCATTCTAGGAACTGAAAAAATTGAACTAGTAAATATAAACAAGTAATCAGTGTTCTGTGTGTCCATAGTACCGTTGGCTCAAAGATAACAGTAAGCAAAAAATACTGAAAGTGTTCATTCCTATTCCAAGCTTGTTGCATTTTTCCTTTTTTTTTTTTCACAGTGACTGTTACAGGGGAGACTTATATTTAGCAGTGACTTTCTAACATCTGTTTGCTAAAGCAAATAACACAGGCAAAGTTGTGGCTAGAGATAGTACATAGAAACAGCAAGGCCATAGAAAAGGAAAACAAAAAAACCCAAAACAAAAAACGCATGCTTGTGCTGAAGGATCCTTTTGTTTAGCTCTTTTGAGACGGACTTCGGTGACCTTAGGAAACCTCCAGCTGCAGCCCGCGAAACTGGGTTAGGAGCTCAGCGGAGAGCCTTGAGAGCCCTCTGCAGGCCGCGTGTGCCTGGAGCCGCCCAGAGCCTGGGCCTGGCAGCCCTGCTCCGCTCGTCCTCAGCTGCCTTGGTGGGTGGATGAAAGACATGTTTTATTTGCCATTTATCACAGTAGGGGTTTGGTGTGCAACAGTAAGCCATCGCTTTAATGATGCCTTCAGCTGGCAGCATTGTTCTGCTCAAATAACTACTTGCCAAAAAAGGAAAATCATTTGTCCTCTCTCTGAATTTGTTATTTCATTAGGGTTCCTCGAGAGAAGTCTAATAAAGGATTTGAGTGTATTAAACACCCTCCACAACCTTCTCAAGTAATTAGTCTTCTAAAATGTTTGCTACCTCCTTAGCAGTAGATAATTTGACGGTGCTCGGTGAATCAGCTGAGGTTCAGACTCACTAACCTTTAGAAGTTCGGCCTGTCTGAGTTAATCAGTCGGGGCCCCCAGTTGAACCGAAAACTGCATTTTTTTCCCTCTTTGTGGCAGGTTTATAGTACAGCACTGCTGGACGCCTGCCATGAAGGAAAACTCAAAACATATAAATTCTTCATAAGGCAATGCTAAAAGGTGGCACTGAGAAATAATGCTCTCATGCTGTCAGAGACACTGTGGGACGAGCGGGGGCAGCCCTCATTCTATGACAGATGTAGCAACCATTGCTCCTATTTAAATCTCTAAATGAGTAATCCTAGTTTATGGGGCCCCAGTGGTGGAAATCTGGCTGCCATTTCTCCGAGGTTTGTTTTTTTGGCACAGACTGTGGGCTCTCAGAAGAGCACTGCAAGGGCCATGCTGACAATTTCCGATGCAGACCCCTTGAAATAAGTGTAAAGTGCAATTTTCATTGAAGAGGCATACATTTTAATGACAAATTTCATTCTGAACATAGCTAAAATAATACCAGTTTATTTCATGCATAAACTGGACAATTAAGCAACTTAATGTTAGAAAATATGAAGCCACAAACCACTCAAACATATTTGGCCTCACTAGGTAACAGAGTTCACATGCCTTGTTATTTCTTCTTGACATTCCAGTTCCATTGGCATTGTTTCTGGTAAATTAAGAAAGCTTGTATCTCTCTGAAATGCCAAGTAAAAACTCCTGGAATATCCCCAAAGTGGTCTGTGAATATGTAATTACAGAATCACAGAACACTTTGGGGACATTCCAGGGATTTGTATTTGACATTTCAGATACTTGTAAGATACCCAAACTAGAGTTGTTTGGAGGACAAGAATCTTATTTTACTACATTTTTTAAAGTTTAGACTTCTGATACTTGATTCTGATACTGGCTTGAAAATAAGTCCTTCACATTATTTTGCATAATTGACTTGAACTATAATTCCAATTTTAAAATTAGATCCTTTTGATCTTTGGGTTAAGTTCATAGTTCTCTTCTGATACTAGACAGGTAGACTCTAATGTGCCCTCTGACACTACATAGTTCAGGGTTTAAGGACAGTGATCATGAAAACTGAAGATACCAGGACAAGAAAAGGGAAGATGTCACCTTAAATCTATGCTGTTCCTGACGTCAGGATGTGCGATAATTCACCTGACATCCCATTCAATCAGTCAGAGAAAATTGTTACAAGGACACTAATATCCTGAACTGGGATTCTTCAAAATACAAAACCTCAGTCAAATAAATGCAAACTATGATGATCATTTTTGCCAGTGTGAAGTATGCAACTGAAAAACTGCCAATAGGAATATAAGTAAAGAGACATTAATCCTTCTTAATCCAATGCAAGATATCAGCAGGTTTTTCTGCAGCTAAAAGGTTGTGTTTATCTATATAAGCTCACCCCTGTCTGCCATAAAAGTGGAAATACAAAGTATTTGCAGATGAGAGCCCGTCTCTTCAGTCAAAAGAATTTGTCTCAACTTCCACAAAGGGCCTAATTTGTAACTCATTTGTCATTTTAGTCTCCTCATGCGTAATAGGCAGCACTTGCATCAGCAAGTTATCCTGTTTAATTAAATTGGGTTCCCTAAAGTCAGTAAATGACAATGTATTATATTTCAGTATTTCTGGCCATATGGCATTAAAAAAACAATTAAAAGATGGACATGCCTGAAACTGCAGCAGGAGCCATTATGCATTCAATTTTGGGCCAGAGGCAAGGGCTGGTAAAAGCAGTCTTTACACACAACAGTTCTGTCTTACAGACATAAAAGTAAAAGTACACTTTTATAAGTGGGCGTGTATAAATTATTTATAAAAGGAGAACAGATCAAATGTGTTTCCATGGATCTATGTAATATGTCTTGTAGGCAAATGTGAGCTCAAAAGACAGTTCCACTACATCTATTTGACAGGAAACAAACTGGCCATCTCTCTTATACACTTCTACATCTTTATTAAAAACTCTGTTAAATTATTTTTGCACATATTCATGTGTTTGTGTTTATTTGTATATATAGCAGTCATCACAGTGAGTGATAATGAGTATGTGAAGCCAGTAGTTAAAAAAATATCTGTAAACACTATTCTTCAGCTGGTTCCATCAGGTTTTAGTGGTGAGCAGGAGTCTCTGAGACAATGGAGTTTCTGGTAGGATGCAGGATGAGTCCTGAAGATCCTGCTGGTAAATACAGGACAATTCTTACTTATTTTAGAGAAATAAGTAAGTGTCCTACTGCAACAGTTTGGGGTTTTTTTAGTCTTAGGTCACAAATCTTTAACATAAAGCAAGTTAGTATGGTATGGACAAAAAGAAAGACATCTATTTCAATAATGCTCTCTCTCCTAAGCAAGGAACATAACATAACAATACACAAGATCAGGATTCTGGGTTTTATTTTCAATACCGGGAAAAAAGTAATTATTTTTGAAAAGACTTAACAAACTCCAACTCTCTACCAGATTCCAAAATTCCAAATCAAAATATGAACCTGCAATTCCTATCAGGATCCCTTTAAGAATATTCTTCATAGTGATGGAAAAGGATTTAAAGTAATCTCCTTACAGCTGGTTGTAAAATCTCAGTGACTGAGAAAGACATAAGAGGTAACAGGACACTAAACCTTTTTACTTAACTCATTTACTAATAACACTTCAGAAAAGAGGGAAAAGGAAAGGAATAACACAAAGTCTAATATTTCTTCTTCCATTTATGCAACTTGTTATTCTTCCCTTTGAGTTGTGAGAATAGAAGCTATTTGTTAATGTTCTTGTCTCCACTTGGCTCATATGAAAGGGCAGACAGATAAAATCAAGTAGCTGTGCAGGGATACTGCATGTACTTTTTCACTCTACTGCTTAATGATATGGGGTTCAATTAAAAATTTATGGTGTCATATTTTCCATGATATTATTGCTTGTAAAAAGGGTCTGCATTACACAATCATATTGACTGTGTCACATCCCAGGCAAATCATGCTAACCTCTACCTGCTTACATCTGTTTTAAGCCCCAGATAAACAAGTTTGCACAATGTCTCACTTTAGAGTACTGAAATTGTTCTGTCTTATGTCTAGGAGAGTAGAAAAAGGACCTGGAGAAACCAGCTAATGCAATCTCCTTCTGTCAAGGACCTTGAAGTTTCCAAAATGTCTTTGTATGGTTACAGTGTAGAAAAAGTGTAAAAAAGCATCTTAAAACAATAGTAGCACAGCTAAGAACTGGCATGGTTACAAGCATTTTTGTTCTCAGGTTATCAGGAAACCTTTGCCTATTTCCACAAGCACTATAATTATTTACAAGCATGGGATTCATCATCCTGATAATCTGAGATTGTTCCATAGGACATACTTTCCCCTCCACATGCTGAAAATGAATCTTGCTGTGACTGCTTACCTAAGAACTGCAGCATTTTTTGGTTCCATGACAGTATGACTGGAATAACAAATGAGAAACGGCTAATAATGAGTGAACTTTCAAACAGATAATCATTCATACTAAATTACATTCAGCTGTAGGCTTTCATAAGCATATTAAAATGTACTATAGGGGGACTGAATACCTATAGTACCTAATATTTCACAAATGAAATCAATTTAACTCTTTTTCAAAAATGTGTTTGTGAGTCATATTTGTAATATTATGTCAGCTTTATGCTTTTAAATACAGGAACTATGAAATATTACAAAGGAAATTTTAAGGGTTTTATTGTACCTATAAATGCACACTCAAGCTAAGTTGCAGCTGTAAACCCTTATGAGGTAAGCTCTACCTGTACAATATTCTTTCATATGTTACTGTTGTATTTCTATGCATTCAGAAAATGGAAGCTTCATATTAACCCTAGGGTATCTAGGTAAGTAGGGTATCTATCCTAGGGAATCTACATAAACTGTTGTACTTTATCATAATTTTGAAATGTTTGCTTAAAAAATAGATGACTTTCAATGCATAGTTATTATGACTACTTATACTGTGTGCTAGCCAGAAACAAAAATAGTTTTCTTCCTACATAAGAAAATTTTATGCCAGTCTCTCTTTGGTTACACTAATAAATGATGTATTGCTCTTTGGTATATTTAAAATACTGAAATACAATATCATATTATACAGTAAAAAATTAATACCTTTTATTTAAATATTTTTTTTTCTTATACACTTCTACATTTATTTAAATAAATTTAACTCCCATGAAAAAAATTGTCAGAAAATCTCTGTTTGGTTCTAAATTCTTTTCTGCTTGGGTTGTGTTGAAATTACATCTTCCATGAGTACAATAGAGTTCTACATCTTCCATCATATATTTATGGAAAACTTACCATAATTCAAGACTAGTATGTCTCTGACCAATAGATCAAAAACCCAGAAGTTTTAACTGACACTTAAATGTCCCATTGTGAAGGGACAAAATACCATCTCTCTCAAACAGGACCTCTCAGGACTCCTAAAGACAGAATCACAGGTTAGTAAATCCTCTTCTCTTCAGCAAAATAGTGATTCCTTAGCCTTTATTAAATTTGGGCTGCTAAAATGAAGTGCACCATGGAGGCCAGAAGCACTAACGGAGCTCCAGCTCCCTCCAACTCCTCCAGCTCCCAACAGTGTTGTCCAAATTGGCTATTCTAAAAATGTCCATGGCAGCTTCAGTGTGGTTGTAAAGCCTACCTCATTCACATAATGAACATATTCAGATTCTGCTGGGCCTGAAATGTTTTAAGCTTAAAAAAAATTTGAAAGATGTAAAATTAGCAGTGTGTGACAAAAGCCGTCATTTTGAAAAGTAGTCCCTCAAGACACTTGATAAATCATGGAGAAACAGATTCAGGTGGAATATCTCTATCTTGTCATGGGTATGAATTTCTACTCTACAAAAAAAAGGTTCCCCTTAAATTTCATACACACAAAGAGTCTTTCTATGAAGTTAAGAAGGAAGGAGAAAACTCAAATGGTTTTAATGCAACACCTAATTTAACCTTAGACTGTTTTACCAGTTCCCCCTATGTTCATTGTCTGTCTTACCAAAACAGTTCTTTCTAGTCCTTCTGGCCTTCAGTAACAGAAAAATTCCCCCTCAAAGTGCTGACCAGACCTTTGGCACAGAATCTCCATACTAGCTCACTCCTGTGGAAACCTACAAAAAGGAAAGATTTTTGCTAAACCAGAGCCTCCAACTTAAAAAACAAAAAGCCAATTAATACTGATACATTTACATAAAGAACAGAATTTCTGATGTACTATTTCTCCTTGCCCTGCCTGTGAGTAAATTGCCTGTGTGGATGGTGGATAAGTAAAGTGGTTTGCTTAGAGACATTAAAAGCAGAAACTATAAAGCAGCATGTCCTCCCAACTGATGTGACTTTTTAATGGCACTGATAACACAGAGAACAGACGTAAGTAGTCTCACTGTTTGCATGCACACAGCATAGTTACCCAAATAGCTGAATTACTTTCCATATAAGATCATAAAATTCAGATAGAATCTCACAGGGCTGCCATTAGGGAAGAGGGCATGACTATGATGTTCCAATATTAGTATTATAAGCTAAATATAGCAGCCTGCATTTCTGGGGCCCACTTGTGCTTGTTTCTTCTGCGATGAGTAATTTGTCTCTCTTCTTCATGTTAACAGCGAGTTCATGTGTATTGGAAAGATGTGATGGCTGCAGCAAGTATGCTTCTAGCAAATCCAGGCCAGAGCTCTGACCAATAAGCCATTCCCTTTGTCAAGTTTTTCAAAACCAGGAGCCCAAATCGGGCATAAAGAAAAGCAATTCCTGAAACCACTGAGTACTTCAGCAGTACTGGAAGACAGTACTTTCAAAGATGAAAAACCTTTGTGTTTATCTCTGGATGTCACAGGAAGTAAGAGACTGCAATCAGACATTCACTGTCTTCAGTGATCAATAAGTAATGCTTTGTTTCAGTTAACAGGCATAAATGCACTGACTTCAGATGAATGCTACTGGTTTTATAACTGCTCTGTGCCTCTGCAGCCACACACACCATTGTTGAGTCTTTGTAGGCTTTACAGAATTTCAAAACATAAACTGTCAGCTGAAAACAAACATTTATATGGAAATATTGGTCACAGATAAAAGTGACACACTATTTGCTGTGGTTTGCTGCCTTCTAAAACCACGTTTCAGTTCTTTAAAACTGATGTTCAGCACTGTATGATATATGATTAGGGAGGTAATGAAAAGGCAACAGCCTAGGTCTCTGCCAAAACCAGCCAGTGCACAGAGATTGGCATAGGCTGGGATTGCCACAGGGATTTTGTCTCTGTGATTTTAGCAAGCACTAACATTCACAAGCAATATTCCCAATGTGTATCTCCATATACACACACACTGCCTTCAGTCATTGCACCAAACAGGTTTTGAATCTGATCTCCTGTTACAAGTAAGTTTCACAGAAAATAGAGAGCATATTAAGACCTTAAAAAGCCAAAGAAAGCAGGACCAGCAGCATAGCACCCAATAAAAATGTCTTATCTGAAGAGGGTTTTTAGAATACTGATCCCTTAATGGACAAAGGAAATCCTTGGAGGGACAAGAAAGAGTGGAAAAAAGTTTTGTCCATGCTGCTAATCAGGAAATAAACATTTTCATTTTCCTTCCTTCCTTCCTTCCCTTTCCTTTCCTTTCCTTTCCTTTCCTTTCCTTTCCTTTCCTTTCCTTTCCTTTCCTGCCTCCCTCTACATTTTTGGGGTTTTTTAAATTCAAATAGGTCAGGAATGGTAACACATGAAAAGGCAAATATTGTAGTAGAAATACAATCTCTTATATATACAGGAGTCAAACATGGCTTCAAAGAGCAACTATATAAACATTTGTCTTCTGAATACTTCTAAAACTCAGAGTAAACTGAATTTTAAGAGCTCCAAGTAAATGTGATTTCACTGATGATTTTCTGTTTGTTAGTTAAAACCTTTACCTGTAACTCATATTCCTTCTTCATCTTTGACTAAAAATTGTTCCAATGTTATCTCAGCTTTCCTAAATGAAATCATATTACTTTGTCCCTCATTTCTTGTTTGCTAAGCACCATAATAATTATCATTAAAAACTGTTAAATTTGTATTGTGAGGGCAGGGCAATAAAATTTTAAATTCTGCAGTAGTAGTTTGCAAAATATTAATCCTTTTTTACCTGTACAGTTTTCAGGTTTTTTCCTCATACAAAACAACCATTACCTCATTAATTTCAAAAATTAATAAAATTAGTCTAAAATATGCTCTGTGGTTATTAAGAAATGGGTTACCTTAGTAATTTGAAAGCAGGTTTTTTGGAGCACTTGACTTAGGCTGGCTTTATATCTTAACTAGACCCCAAACACCAAGCACAGCAAAAGAGTTTGTGAAGCCTAGACTCTCTATATAACAACCTTTGGCCAAGGTATTTGATATACAGAGATACACAATGCTGCAGGTAGCTCTGACTTCTGTGGAACAAGACCCTTCAAAGTGCCTTGTCTCTTTCCTTCCACCTCATACTTTCTCAACATGCAATTTGAAGGTAAAATGTAATTAATTTTTTAATTTATATATTAGGGGTCAGTGTGTTGTTTTTCACAACAGGGTTTTGCTCTATCAGTTCTTTGCCTGCTTTGTCTAAAAATCTGAATGTTCCTTATTGTGTATCCAAAGTGTATACCAGAAGACAACTGTTATAAGCAGGTTAAGCTTTCATAGACAGCTCTAAGAGAGCATAATGATCAAGAAACTTCAGAATGACATATAAAAGAAGAATTATATAAAAGAAGAAGAAATATAAAATAATTTTTTCACAGCTGTTATAATGGGAGAGTCCAATTTATGTCTGTGTGTACAAATGATTGGAAATTTATTGAAAGATGTTTGTATACAGAGATAATTGTAGCACAGCTAACATCCATAAATAGTGTGGGTCTTTTACTGCCTTTAAAATTCTGGTATCATTCAAACCTTTTGACAGGTTTAGCATGATTACAAAACATATTCACACATCTCTATCTTATACATACATTAAAAGCCTTTTTGTAGAATATTGTCGTCTTACCAAATACTATGGCACACACCAGAGTGGATTTTGCAACCAATATGCTTAGGAAAGAGCAAAATACAGGTGGAAATCTGTTAAAATCAATCTGTTATGCTTTAGGAGCTATTTTTTTCAGTGTAGTACGGCACAGAGTATCATATGGCTACATTTGTCTATCATTGCCTTAGGAAAGAAATTAAGAAGCCACAATTTAATCCACTTCCCCCTTGCTTTTGAGTCTCATTTAAACCTGCCAATCACATACATCAATCCTACCACAGTTGTGTAGATCAAGGAACCAAGAAAGCTGCTTGCATCTTACACATTCGAAAATGCACTTCCAAATCATGTAAATAGACATATAAATTTAAAAGGTCTTTGCATCCTTCTGTGCCCCTGTGTAGATAAATCTGTTCTGTAGTTTTTACCTGTCCTCTGGTTTTGTGTGCACTTATGTTGAATTTCAACAGCCTGATTAAATCAGAAGAGACTTTTAAAGGTACACTTCTGAGCAAGAATGGGGAATAACTAAGGATAAGCAATTTCAGTCTTAAAGAGAATTCATTTGCTTGATCATGGGACTGCTTTACTTCACCTTTGAGTTTATCATTGCTCTAAGTGCCCATGTATCAAGAGCATATATTCTCTCTACTAATGTTCATAAAATTCTGAATTAACTCATTGAATTTACATCTAGGTTGATAGCAATGACAATCCCTATGCCAGCAACTTTAATGAAAGTTCTGTTTCCTGAGTATGGCTATATGAACTAACTAGTGTTTAGATGAACTGAATTGTACCATTGATTTGTGCTAGTGCTATACTTCACATATTTTACTCTTTGGAATTAATCCAATGTAAAGTTCAATACCTGACAGACTGGAGGGGAGGGTGTTGTCATCTAGTCTGCTAGGTTTTCATCTATGAAATAATGTGTTTAAGGGATGCTCAGTCTCTTTCACATAGACAACATTTCAGAAAAAATTCTCTCCAAAGTTGCATAGCCAATAGCATTATTACAAGTGATCTGTTTTTGCCAAACATTGTATTTGTCCTACAAAAAAAAACAGCCCCAAAAACCAGAAACTGGAGAAAAAGGCGGCTGCTGAAATCTCAGACTGCTTAAATTATTGTATCCACTGATGTCTTAACAAAAATCAGAACTCCGTAAACTTCAGAGTGAATAAAGTGGGAAGTGAGAGTAATTCTTAAATGGTGTTAATTTACTGTAATATAAAGAAAAAACTATTTAAATAGTCACAAGTTACATAACTGACATTTTAAATAAACAGCTTGTTGCTAACAGCCTGACAAGCCTCTTCAAACTGAGGATGACAGTGCTAACACGAGAGTGGGAGAATTGCCTGTCATGTATTCTTGTCATGGCTGATGGGAGAGGGACTCATCTCCCCTAACTTCAGTACTCCATCAGCTATGGGTGGATTCCAGCTCCAGAGCCAGATATGCAACTGTGCACATTCAGTGTCTTAACTGAGTTATAGTCTTTCCTAATCTAGTCAGCTGATTCAGGGCAGTACAGAGAGCTACTGAGATGGCCAAAAGTAGGTGACTACTGCAGGGTGAGATTAATAACTCTCTAACTTCTGCTCACTATATGGACTAGATCTGCCATTCATCTCTGTATAACCTCTGGTATTTAGCATCATCTGAGATTCCCCAGAAATCCAGGATGTCAGTTGAGGGCTGTCAGGTATGGCATGGCACCAGTAGGGTGCCCCACACCCTTTGGTTACAGCAATCCGAGGCTGTGCTGTGTACCCTGGGGCACGTGTGTGAGGCAGCTGAGTTGCACCCTCACTGATTATAGCAGAAACTTAAACAGCTGCTTCACATGCAGTTACCTTCCTGTACTCATGTACATTTAGTGTCTCAGTCTGTCTCAACATGGATATCTAATACTCACTGAGTTGTTTATGCAATTTTTATCTCCTTCAGTATTCTATTTACACCACCAATCATTTTCACTAGCTTTGCTGATATCTGAAATACTCTAGGCAATAAATTGTACAAATACATAGGTTTAGCCTGTTGAAGCCTGCCTTCAACTTCTAATCTAAGCTAGTTTTTAAATTTCCTCTCCAGACAACAGAAAGGCATAGATATTTCCTTGGGTCTATTAATTTTACTTTAGTGGTTTAACATATTTTTAAAACTGATTCTCTACTGAGTACAGTGGATAACAACACAACTTTCTGAGAGTAAAAGAAACAATTTTCAGGTTGACAAAACTCTGGTGAGAGAGTCCAAGAGACCTACCATTATTTCACAATGAATTGTTACCAGTATTGATTTAGCCTCTATTGTGGGGCGTCTGAGAACCTCAGTACAAAAAATTTACTGACCAGAAACAGCATAAAGACTTTTAAGGGAAAAGAAGCAGCAGAACACCTTGGGTGCTATTACCATGAAGGCTCTAAAAAAGGCACCAGAATACATAATGCTTGATTTATGAGTTATGTAGGCTTATTCAAAGTCTTTTCTGAGCGCAAATAGTCTCTGAAAAAAAGAGGCTATTGCAAAATGCTCCTAAGGATATGTCATGGTGTTTAGTTTTCTCTAATTTAGTTTGTATTACTTGTCTCCCATATCTGTTTGAAGAAGGGAAACTCCTTATCTCTAAAAATCTTACCTCCAGGTCAAGGGACTACTGCATATTTGAGCCTTGGCCTTACATAATGCACAGTAAATCTTCAGTCTGGTGCCTAGACCTGTGCTTGCTTTGCTTGCACTTTATCACAACAGCAGGTTTACAAACCCCAAAGCAAACAGTGCCATACACCCATCAGAGCTCATCACAGCAGATCAAGCAAAGCCCCTTCAGAAAATAACTTGTTTGTATCATCTTGAATTCAGATACGGGTAAAGCAAATTCAGGTCTTCTCCAAAAAGAAAATAAACTATATAATTAATTTTAGTCAAGTCTGCAACTAAGTATCATTGCTGTATAACATCAAACATCTCAGAATGTCTGTTTCTCTCTGATGCTTCATGCCATGGGGACAGAATACTCTGACAGGCTTCAGTGCTACCATTTTTCCACAGCAACAATGGGCACCTCTGAACACCATTTCATTGCATGTGACCCATGGGCTCTTTGAAAATTTGAACTTGAAAATATATAGAGTTTTAAAGTTTGAAAAATTGTTACATTCTGTTACACTACTGTAATATTTTGAATTTAAATTCTCTAATATTTAGAAAGACTGTTCAGACACAACAGGGCAAAACTTTCATTTACCCAGACAGAATTTCACCATCCTTCAAAGAAAATCAAGAAAATACTTTGCCTTCTGCTTACATGTTACTGCTTTTCTCAGCACTTTACCTGATTTGGTAGGTGGGCATTTATCCACGTCATAAAAATCACCTAAAAGCTCCTTCTGGCCGATAGAGGTGGGTTGTTCTTTTTTTTTTAACTATAGAGCTACATCTCTGTACATCACTGAAAATTACTGAAAGCGTTCTATAGCTGTCTGGTTTGATTTTAACATGGAAATCAGTCTTTGGATTCAAGTGAACTCATAATCTCATTTTCCTGGAATATTAAGAAAGAACAGTACATCAAAAAGGGCAGAAAGAAATCTTATATAAATCCAAAGCAGGGGGAAAAGCAGAATAATAAGGCACGATCAAAGAGGAATCTTTTTCAGCCAAGATTTTAGTAGAAGTTTCATTTGACAGTGCTATGATCAATGTTTTATTCAAATTCAGTAATATGAAACTTAATCACACAGAAAGAGAATTGAAAAATATAGTTAATAGCATCTTTCCTAATATTTTATCATGGCACATACTGTAAAAGTTAATGTAATATACCTACAATAATGTACAAAAATAAAAAAAATTGATTTAAGAATGAGTGAAAATTACTCTGTTACACTATATATTTTTGGAAATTTGATATTGTCACATTTTTAAGTGAATGTAACATTTATAATTGTAAATGAGAAAATCAGCATGAGAACACATTAAAAAAATAAAGGAATCATTATGCTTAGCATGCGTGAGTCACTAAAGTGTGGTGAGTAGGAGGTTCTGTGTAGTAACCTGAATTGTACTGAAGATACAGTGCACTTTGTATGGTTTCTCTATCTCTGTCTCTCTTCAGAAGCTCATGAACCAAACCTCCATGCAGTACAGATGAATAGAATTTTGGATATTTTCCTTAACCAATTCTGTATGACTTTTAAAGATGTACAAGCTGTTCTACATACAGTAGGATGGAAACTGGCTAGAGGAACATAAGCTAAAGAACAAAACCAAGACAAGCCTATCTGCTTTTCTGAAAATGATTGCCTGTTGTAATCAACATAACTTGTGTTGTGTATAGTAGAAACATCATCCACTTGCCTAAATTAGTCCTTTCTGTACTTTTTGGGCTCAGGTCCACACAAGTCAGTCAAATCATATTATTGCATGCAGATGCTGAAATTTCTGCTGGTCTCGGTGCTCTGCTGTCTCATTTTTCATCCTGCTTATGCCGACTCAGAATGTAAGCATAGAAAGACTTTGAGTCAAACTTTAGAAATTCAAATTCCAGCCAGAATGAGTAATTGGACCCCAGTCCAACCAAGTGGCCAAAATTTTACACCAGGAAAAAATTAAAGGATAACAGTCATTTCCACAGGGTGCACAAAGAAGAAATGAACAGAGCATGACATTAGTTAACCCCTGCAAAACTTATCTCTAGACCAGAACAAATATAGATTAATTCCTATTGCCCAATTGCTCTTCCAATTCCCTCAAATTACATTAAATATTCCCCTTCATCCTGTTGTCCCTTCAGACCTATCTTTCCTTCTCAAAAGCAGGAAAAGGTAACATGAATTCTGGAGACCTGAACAATTTCACATATGTTTGTTCCACTATAGAAGCTAAAATTTGGTTTTGTTACATTATTCCTTGCAACTTATTTCTCAATAAGCATGACAAATTCATCCTGTATTCATTATTAGATATTATCATATTTTAAAAATTTGGGCTAAGCAAGTAGAAGTACCATTATATCTCACAAACAATGGCAAGTATTAAACACTTAGAAATATGCTTTTTTCACATTTTTTAATTGTTGCAGTATATGTACTGTGATTTCTATGGATTTGTTGTTTAAAAAGGAAGAAATCTATGTTTTCCACAAAAAACTCAACTGGAAAAATTCACTACCACTAGATGCTTCTTATACTCTTACAGTCAGTGCTTTGTTGACAAATTCTCCACTTTCCCTGCAAAAGGTGTCAGTGCAGGAAGGCAGGCCTTAGTCACCCAGAATGATTTCACTGCATGGCAGAAGGAAAGGTCAGATCAGAAGGAATGTTTGGGAGGACTAGGAAGGAGATGGGTAAACAAAGAAACAGAATTAGGTGGATCTTATTACAAGCAGTTGATCTGCTGGGCTTTCTCATTAGTGCTGGTCACTGCTGTGGCTCCTTAAGTGCCTTGCAGCTCCAAGCACAGAGCAGCACCTCCCTTCCCAAAGACCTCCTAAAAAAAGGGACCTTGAAATCTTTTTAAACCTCGAGAAGATGCTGAGATACTTAATTTACATAATATACAATTTTGTGTGCATGTAAAAGAAGAAGGAACATAAAAAGACAAATCATGAATCATCCATTTCATCCATTTTAAGCTTCCTTTTACTGGATATAACCACTACAGTAAAATAGGTGTCTCAAGACAGCTGTCAGGAAAAAACAGAAACAGGAGGCTAATGAAAGGAGATTTTTAAAAAAAAATTGTTTGAAGGGTAAACTAATGACTTAGAGGAGATGACAGTACATAGATTGACAAAGCTGTGAAGAGAGTCTCAAAATGCAAGCAAGATCATAATTCTTTCATTCTCCCTCAACTTCCTTGATTCTGATTGTGGCCTCGGGGCATGAGTGCAACACACACACTCTAAATAATAAATAGTGCAGCAGGTCTTTAAGGCATTCTCTATTCCAGAGGAGCTCTTGACCTATGAACATCCTGGAAATAGTTTTTTTTGGCACTGTCATAAATAAATTGGTCCATTTGTTGCTTGAGGGGGCTATTCTGGCAAGACTTTCCAAAACAAGAAATAGGCCATGACTGCTGACAGAGGTTGAACATGTCCTTTTGAGTGCATTGAAAAGATGCTAAAGAATAAAAATGGACTGGGAAAAAAAAGTATAAACAAGAAAAAAAACCATATATTCATATTCTTCATTCATTTTAAGTTTGGAGTAAAGCTTTAAGTCTTTGATATGTTTGTAATGTAAAAGTTAAAAGTTGTCCATATCT
The DNA here is from genome assembly GCA_013399455.1 of Anthoscopus minutus. Taxonomy (NCBI): domain Eukaryota; kingdom Metazoa; phylum Chordata; class Aves; order Passeriformes; family Paridae; genus Anthoscopus; species Anthoscopus minutus. The sequence continues at coordinate 119,591 of VWYI01028832.1, forward strand.
TTAAAAATATTAACTTCCTAAAAATAAAATTAATAAACAAATTGATAATGTTCATAAAAGAAAGTATTTACATTAATTGAAATTCTTTTTTTTTTTTGGAATGCTGTAATAGAAAAGCTTTCCAACAAAGGTAGGGAACTTTCTTATTAGAGAACATTTCTAGAATCTAGAATCCTTGGACTTACAGGATATGGGATCACAAAGGGGCTTAAATGTTTTGCATAACTGTAGAAGAATTCTGAACTCAAATTTCTGAAAAAGCAAACAGGAAGTTGCTTCACACCACAGTGTCTCAAAATCATTGACCAACACCAACATATTTGCTTGTTAGCCTTCATACAGACTCTTTCAGTTTATGAAAAATCTTAGTTCCCTGCTGTATAATGGACAACAGGGAAAATTAAAATTAAACAGAAAAAAAAGTAATAATTACAATTATATTCAGCAGTTTTATTTCTTTCCTGGTGGTGTTTTGTAGAATATGAGAGAAAAAAAATCTAACAAATAATTCACACTGGAGAAACAAAATATTTTCCTCCATGTGGAATTAATCATCTCTTGTACAAGAGGTGAACATTGCCCAAGGAAAATATTTAATTTAAGTCAATGAATGTGGTCCAAGTGTGACAAGTATCCTGTGAGAACTCCTGATTTTAAGGATGAAGTATCCTTGTCTAGAATCCTATGTGACTTTTACCTGCATGTGTCCTGCTTTATCAAAAATGTCACACAGGTTACCAAAATTTTTTGTGAATTGCCCACACAGAGTTGGATTCCCCCCTTGGAAGGCTGCATTAAAGCTGCTGATCCAATAAACCCCAAACATCTCAGATGTCAGGTGGTGACTGAGCAATTACTAAAAAAACAAAATAGTCCAAGGTCTTCAGCACCTGATATGCTAGGATTTTCAGTCAACCAGGTGAAAAATTCCCAACCTTGTATAGCAGAAAGTAAATCTGTTTAGATGTTTTCTAATTGAAAGCCTTGTCAAAATGAAAATTCAGTAACACTTACATGTTCTGTGAGGACATGCCAATTTCTATGCATTTCTGGTGGATAGTTTAAATATACTTTAAAATATGTTCATCCATCTCTCCAAATATTGTTTACTTCACTTTTAACTTTAGGTTATTTCCAAGCACCAGGGGTTTTCACCTGGAGAGTAATGCTTTCTTTTTTTTCCTCCATAACTACAAATCAAACTTACCACTCACATTCAGAAGTGAAAGCTTATGTTTCCTTGCTTAGCTTAGATATACTGCTTGTCTGTTTGCAAAATAGCTTTGTTTGTGTAGGTGTGGCTGGACTCTTCATCCAAACTGGCTACCTCAAAGCTCAAAATCCATCAGTCAACCCTCACAACACAGCAAACCCCACAATTACAATGAAATTGTAATTGTGAAAAATGAAAAATCACCTGACATGACAATTCTTTTGGAAATATAAAAACATGCTGCCTATAGAATTGATAAGTGTTCAGAAACATCCCTTTCAAACTTCTCTTAAAATTCATAGTAACTCAGTAAAGTTAGAGCATTTGCTGAGCAGTTCAGCTTCACCAAGTACCTGTCAAGTCTCCTGATCAGCCCTGCAGCATTTTAGTTCAGGGTCAGAGATCCCAGAGTTGCCAGTGTGCGTGCCAGCTGGAATGTAAGAGATATAAATAAAACATATTGGAGGGGGTGGTAGTGAGGGAAAGTTGTTGTTCTTTTCCTGTGCATCCCTGCAGTTGTTGATCGTAATTCCACAGCAGCCCTGCCTGAACCACTCCATCTAGAACTAAAGAAACATGTGTGCTGTTTATAGCAGTAGGGCAGATTGCAAATATGAAACTGCATTCCTCATGTAATTAGGAAAGTTAGCATACAATGCAAGCTGAGGTTTGAATGCTACACATGTACCCAGGGTGGGGTACTCAAATGTTAATTGACCTACCACTGGTAGCAATGTGTGTAGACAATATTCAGTGGCTAGGTGAGAATACAGCATCCCTGGAAGACACATTCTTCACAATCAAAATGTTTATCATTTCTGGAATTTATTAAACTTTGACTGGTTTTCCCGCAGTTTTTCATGCCAGGTATCTACTTAAAGCTGATTCATTTTGATTTTTCTGATGAAAATGTTCAGTCATTTCCAAGAATGATAGCAGAAGAGGATACACACAATGGCTGTTCTGAAAACCTCTTGCATCACCTTCAAGGAGAACCCCAAATAGCTCAAATGCATCTTTTCTTGACATAAGAGATAAACAAAATGGAGATAGAGAAGAGAAAAATGAGGGTGAAGAGAAGCAAAATAAAGGGGAAAATAGTTAAATAAATCTTCTTTTCCTAATGTAGTTGATTCATTCTGTGCATAGTACTCGAGGCAGTCACAGCATGGAATTTCTGGCAGAAATTTATCAGACCTTACTTAAGGAAGAAAATAAAATAAGAACACAAACTCCACCTGGTATTCAAGATGTCTCATTGCATTGTCTTCAGGTAGCAGAAGTCATTTTGTCTGACATCTTTCTGTTAGTAATAATGCCCTGATTTTATATGACACTGGCATACTAGCTCATTACTTAATTGGTTAATAAACAGGTATATACAATAATCATGGTGAACTGTGCCAAACTGCTAGTCTTTGCTCCAGAAACATATGCTGGCAATTAATAATGATGATTTAATAAAAGGATCTATTACAAGCAGTTTTTGGTTGCTATGAATTTGTGCAGGGGAGAAAGCATATTCAGGCTTTCAAGGTCTTCTGCATTTAAGAGGAAAGAAAACAAGCAAAGTGGCTGATGTAGTATGGGTGCTTTCCCTCGATTAAGTGAAGAGAGAGACAAAGAAAGCAAGGAAACACAAGAAGATCCATCCAGAACTGTGAGGTATCAAGCTGTAGGGATCCTATGATAACAGTGCTAAGAGACTGCATTAACACAGCCAGAAAATACAAGCAGATAATCAACTGAGAGTGAAAATGGCAGGGTGGATAAATCTGGTTCAACAGGGAGTCTTTATTCAGAGGGATTGACACTGCTGTGTCGTGACGCAGTTCGAAGGGCTGCAGCGAGGCTGGCATGTGGCTCTGCCAGAACAATAGTGATTGACTACAGATGGGCACTTCCTCTCCAGAAACACTCCTCACAGCTCGCTGGCAGGGAGGGATGCGCAGACACAAGCTCCAATCTCCATGGTAACCACTTACTTCAGTGTGACATCAAGCCCAGATCAAAACTCCATAGGCGTCAGATAGTACATGCTGTTTCTTTCCTTGAATTAATAATATTGATTTAAAAGGCAGGTTCCATTAACTGTTTCTACTCTATGCTGGGGATAATTACTGTCTGTGGTGCCCGTATTATTCCAGTGGCTTGAAAACAGGAAGCGCCGCATCGAGTTAAATAATTCATGCTGTGCTGCTGCTCACTCTGTTCTTAGAAGCAGAATTATTGCTAACTGGGCATGGTAATTTCAGCACAGGGGTGATAGGATTACGAAATGTCTAATTGCCCTCTCATGTGATAAGATTACTTTTCTGAAAATGCTTTAATTCTTCCGAGCAGAGGGAAACAATTCAGACAACTGACAAAACAGGAACAGCCTGCATGGATACGGCTGAGCTTTTCCTTCTGAAAGCAGCGAAAAGTGCAGTCAAGGCTTCATTCTCCTTCCCACCCCCTGCGCCCTTCCTGAAAAAAAAGCTTTTCAAAAGCAAGCAGCCAATGCTGAGAGTCTCGAGGGGAAGGAGTTCCTTATACTACTCCTTAGTAGGGTTTCCTCAGTCAATTTTATGATATTAGCAGGCTCTGTGGGGTTTCTCAGTTAGTCTTCCAAAGCTGCAAGGTTGGTAGTTGTGATACAGTCTGTCAGGGTAGGCTTGCTTGTAAATTTGGAGAAAAGTGGAAGAAAAAGTTTCAGGTTTCTGTGATATATGCTAATTGCCGCAAGGAGAAAAGCCTGAACAAACCAGGACAGTTCCACTTCTTAGTGCGGACTGAAAATCAGGGATTTTTTGACAGCCTGGGCAAGAATATTTTTGGCATCTAAACAAGCTTTTCTGTTCACAAAAAGAAAGCTGCAGCTTTGGGGACATATTAGGAAACTGAGTATGTGCAAGTATTTAAGAATGTCAGAGACAAGTCACCTGAGCAGTCACCCAATGCCTAAGCAAATGCTCTTACTCACTATGAGAAGTGTTAATTAGCTGGCTTGTTTGGAAATCATGAAGGAGAATGGATTTTGTGAAGGAATTGGAGGTTCATCTGATCCTGCATTTGCACTGGAGAAAAACACCCACACTTGAACTTCCACACCAGACTAAAAGCTACCTACAGAACTCAGGAGCTCACAGGACTAAGCAGCTCTAGTAGGCAAGAACAGATTAACTGCTTCATACCAAGAGTTCACCTAACCAGTAGTCATAAGCCTAAACCAGGAGAATGGAAGAAGAGGGCAAGAACAGGCCACCAAGTACAAGAACAGGGAAATAACTGCATTTTCCCCATATTTTCCTCTGCCCACTTTCAGCAGATGGGGATCTGCCAAATTTACATGATGGGTAGAATTATTTATCTAATGATTTCTTGTTCAAATTAGCTTAAAAATATATATTAGTCACAAGATTAACAAAATGTGGTGCTAATAGGACTAGGTCAGTGAGGACAGCTCAGTTTTTGTGACAAGGAGGCATCCAGAATTGGAAAGACAGGACCATTTAAAGAATCTGAATGAGCTGAGACATTGGATGTCAGGTCTGTATTAAAGTCATTACAGATATTGTGCAATCTAAGACAATTGTGTGCACTTTGTGTGTGATCTGAGCTCACTGTGCACCGGTGTATAACCTGCAGTGGTGGTTCCCACCAGCCACACATAAAATGAGGAACAGTTCTGAGGTGTTCAGCATCACACCTACTACTTGCTGGCAACTGCTAGCCATGACTGTCCTTCAAACTCAGGGTTAGGGTTTGGGCACAGCCGGGGGCTGTTGTTTTCTGACTAACTCAGAGCAATTGACATTTCTAAAAATGGACTGTTGAAATGTGCTAGCCATAACATTCTGTTATTTTCTTCCCAACTTCAGAAAGCGCATGCTTAATTCAGCCATTCCATCTAAATGGTTTTTACTGAGTAGATCTCGGTGTCTTTCCCTCAGCCATCTGTCAGTGCTACTGACACAGTTCACAGGGTTTGGAATTAAAAATCAGAATCACCACAACAAAATTCAAGACAAGGGGAAAGATACTGAATATTGTTTTCTCTCTTATACACACACATACATCCATGTGTGTATTTATATAGCTGGATCTTTGACTAGGTGATGCTTGTGGGTCTCTTCCAACTAGAAATATTCTATGATTTTTTTGATTTTAAAACATACAAAACTGATGAGAATGTTCCATTTCTGTTCCTAGTCTTTAACACTGCTAGGATAGAGCTGTATCCTAGCTACCCTCCTGTATCCATTGTCCCAATGTTGTTGTCCCAACTAACATACAGAAGTTCCCTATCACATGCTCCAGGTCTATGGTAATGCTCTTTATTCTAGCATGAGAAAAAAAGATGATCTTTCAAGACAAAATATATATATATGAAAATACACAAGAAAATTAAGGGAGAAAATGAGAAAATATTAATACATTTTAGAGATGGTTTATACATACTAGCTGTCAATCAGAAACACAAGATAGCTTAGCACTTTATTAGGAACAATCTATCCACAAAGTGAGATGCAATATGTAAGAGAATGAAGCTGCTCTTTTGAAAATACATTCATGTGGAGGAACATGTATTTGGGACAAAAGTGAGGGAAGACATGCTAGGACCACAGAAAAAGAAGTTTAAGGCCCACTTTCTTGTGAAACTTGCCTCTTTAAATAATTTAAAGTGGTACAAATGTTATCCTAAGCTGCATCTTGAAGTCCCAAATAAGCTCAGAAGTCCCAAAATAAGCTAACTTGTTTCCTCACATAAGGCAGCATAGCTCAAGGGCTGACTGCACTGTCATCATACAGCAGTGTTGTAGACAAAATAGCTGTTGGTACATGAGAAGAATGGGTTTTGTAGAAACAATTATCTTTTATCAGGTTAGCTGACATAATTGGAAGCAATAGACAGGCTTCTGAGGATAAAGTCTTTCAGAGCAGGAAAACAGACTACATTGTCTCTAGTCATGTGGCATTCCTCTTATAAGATTTTTATGGTGCTTATATATCCAGGCAATTAACTTATGAAATATTTATATCATGCTGATTAATAGCATATTTTAACAATATTAGTATAATAATATTGTCATTGCCTAAAGTTATGTGATCTGCAGTAAAAAAAAGACAATTGGAGATATACAGGAGAGTGGTTAAACATCAATAGGAATGTGTAGACAAAAGAGACATGGAGATAAGGCACTGAAACAAAAGCTATTGGATAACCTTTCAAACCTGCACTGTTTTCTGCTCAAGTGTATAACAATTGATATGACCATTATGTTTCAATCTCTGCAATACTGCTGCTGCAACATTTTATTTTAAATGTCTGTTTTGACAGTTTCTTGAGGCATATATTGCTTAACTGATGGTACATTTCCTTGTCAGACCACATTCACACTGTTTTGCATTATTGATTAATTTTTAATGAATTGGAAAGAGAAGTTGAGGTGTCAAAGATAATGAAATTCCTGCAAATTCCATGAAGAATATTGGTTAAAGGACAAAGCCAGAAAGGGAAAGACAGGCAGAATTCATCTGTTACATGTCTTGTTTGGCAGCAGAACACATGTACCTACTGGACAGTCAGCCAAGTGTACTGACTGGCAAGCACAAATGTGCACAGCTTTGGGTAGTCACAGCTAATGACTAATTTCATCTGTTCTGTGGTTCCTCAAACAACCTACTCTTATAGCCTTATCTGCAGAAGTGTTGCAATACTAAAAGTTGGCAAAACTGTCAGTACTGTTGAAGACATATGTTATTCTCTACTATCTAGACAAGTCAACTTCCCATTACAAATAGCCTTACAAGTATATAAAAGCTCCTGAAAGCCGTTTTCTGTAGCATAACATCCTACCAAGCGCAGTGTTGAAATGCCACAGGGGTATATTCAGACTTCAATATTCACAAGTTTATAAGATGTTAAAACTAAGGCTCAGCATCACTGAAGAGTAGAAACAATCATCTTGTACCTTAAGTTGGAGTGTTAGGAACACTGTGGAGTCCTGGAATAGAGATGTATCAAAGGAAATAACTGAGGGTACAGCTGCCTAATGCTGGAACCTGCTCTGAAATGCAAGTTTGACTCCAACCCACGTGGTGTTCCTGTCCACCCCCAACTCATACAGCACTGTGCCACCAGGCAATCAGACACTTCAGGGACCGTTCTGCTAAAAACCATTTATTTTCCACTGGTTTGCCGTTTAATAGGATGAACTTCATGATCTGGATGACCACAATGAGTGCTTCAAGAGCCCTCAACTGGCAGCAAAGGAGGAGTTTGCTCCTTCCACAGACAGGGCAGCCTTAGCTGATGAAACCATAACTCTAAGATAATTCAACAAACAACTACTTGTATTTCACCTGAGTGTTTGGCAAAGACACATTAGGAAGATAGGACTGCAGAAGAGGTGCTAAGAAATACATCTGCCCTAACCTGCAATCAGCCTAGAATCTGTATCACATTTTCTGTGCTCTGAAGGGACTGAAGTGACCCATGAGCTTTGAAGAGATGTTCAGCAAGGCAAACCATTTCATTAGTATGTGAGAAGGATGCTTATACAGGAATATATATGTAGAAAGGAAAATATCAGAACAAATAAAAATTCACTAATATCTTAGTTGCAGAAATCAGGTGCAGTGATTTGGCTCCATTTTTCTTATGGACCATCATGTGGCTTGAATAATTCCTTAAAACATATGATAGAAACTATGCTTTGTGCCTGTACAATTTTTTAAAAAAATACATAAACAAGACACCAAATATAAGCACTTATCTGGTGGCACTGACTATCCTCTTATAACATAATATTTAGTGTTCTGTGTATAAATTTGAACACCACAATAATAAACCTTGACACTATAAATAGACTGACTTGCAAACCCTGACTTTTAAAAAGCAGAGTTCTATTCTGAGCTGGAACAATACATTGTCCTTGGAGGCCTATTTTAAAGCTTTTCTTTAAGTGCAGGTTTCCTTTGTTCAATGTTTTGTCACCGCAATGCAATGCCCCTATTGAGAGTAGTACCAAGAGCAGAAAAGAGTTTTTTGCAGAGAAGGTTTTTGTTTGTTTATTTGGGTGTTTTGTACATATAAACATCATTGAATGGCTGCAATTTCATTTGAAGGACAACAAGAGGTCTTCAGCTCCTCAGATAAAATAAGTGCTAGAAAATTGTTGCACTTATAGTGTACGCTTGTCTGCCCACTCATCTCACTCACTTTTCCTGTCTTTAATCAGACCTTGTTGTTACAGAGCAAGTTTTCTCTGCTAGAGAAAAAAAAATTTTAAATATCTAAAAAAAAAATATCATATATATATATATATAAGCCTTGCTGTAAATTATTTGCACTCCAGGATTCTCATTTAATGCAATTTCCCCTTAATTTCATCTGACAACATGTTCCTCAAAGAATGTACAGAATAACAGAACATTTAAAATGTACATTTTAACAGAACACGCCTGCTGAAGCCGGGTAGTTGTGCGACGCGGCCGGGCCGGGCGCTGCTGCGTTTCGCTGGGGTCCGCACGCACACAGCCCGCGCCTCCGGCGGGGCTGCCCGCCTGCCCCCAGGGAATGCCGCCTGCAGGGAAAGCAGCAGGCAGGCAGTCCCTGGAGACTGCTGCTCCGGCTACCATTTCTCCTTAATGAGAAGGGGGAGGGGAGGAAGGGTGCTGAATTATAAAGGCAGAATGGGAAACCCCTGAAGTGACAAAATGCTGAATTATTCATTGTGCAGTTTCTAATTGTTCTTGAAGTTAGGGGTACCATTTGTAGCCTAATCAGTTCAACATTGCCATTTTTCCCTCCTTTCCATCCTTCCAAAGTACTAGAGAAGGGAGGGAGAAGGAAAGACATTCCTGAAATGCTTGCTGAAGTCCAGCAGTGAGCCAGAACTGAAAACTAAATGTAGGTTAAATCTGAATGTTGCCAGTTATCTATAGGCATACATTACAGTCTCAATTCTGAGATTTAATAACATTTCTCATTAAAGGTCACAGCAATTGTGGGTTTGCATCCGACCACTATTTTCACATTGGGTATCTAGCATTAAGAGCTTTGGAGAGAGCAGCAAGAAACCCAGTGCTGAACAATTATTGGCTAAATTGTCCATGAGGAAAATATTTTCCTGTCCTTCATGGAAGGAGACAGTGATTGGACAATGCCTGGATGCATAGAGATGTGCACTATTAAAAGAAGAGAATCACAATTACACATGCCATTATCCAGATTAACCTGCAGCTCCAGTCTGAATAGAACTGAAGTGACATCAATCATACTGCCATTAGACAATAACAGCTCATTCCATTTATTAAGCAAGCAGTATGAGAAGAAAAATTACATTTCAGATGCTGTTTTTTTGAATTTTGGTCTGCTATGCTCTACATGACTAAATAGCTAATTAGGGATATCCACTTGACACAATCTTTGCATGTCATTATTGCTCATTCCTTTACCATTTCACATCTTGAAACCATGTTTTCCCATCTAAATTAACTATTCCCAACCTTTGAATCCCACGTTTCTAATTTCTGAATTTCTGTCCTCTGGCTCTAAGTTCTTTCTGGCTTTACTGTGGCCTTTTGAGATGGTAAGATTAGAAGAACACATTGATTCGTGTAATGGCATTATACATGCTAACATGTTGTTTCCTTTTTGACCACCAATGCAGAATGAGCAAAGGTCAATTAATCTGACACCACTGCTTATCCTTCTGATCAATACTGCCTCATTGTTTCCTTGTTCTCCCACATCTGCGTCTGTTGGTACACTCAGATTGCAAGGTTTTTCAGGCTGCTGACTCTTTTACTCTCTGTATGTAATGCATGTACTCAGTAGAGGCTTGATCAGTGTCTGGAGATTTTGTTGCAATACAAGTAGCTAATATACAAATTACAAAGAATAAAGGGTTCACACCAGTGCCTTAGTTTTAGGGGTTTTTTTAAATTTTTCCCAGAGTGACTTCAGGTAATTTAAAGCCCAGTAATGTGTATAAATCAAATTATTTACTGGAATATACATTACTTATACATTAAATTTCATTTGCCATCAAGCTGCACTACTCATTAGATTCCATGAATCTATTAAATATGAAGTCCCAGATGGATATTGTCTCTTGGTAAGTCTCTGCTGTAGGTAGCTAGAAGCTAGGAAGGTATACCAGGAGAAATATTAATGTTTGCCTTTCTTCTTGGTACGTTCTTTCCCTACATGTTTGCTATCAGAAATACAGTCCTGGAGAAAGCTGATTTACAATCTGACTATTGTCAGATTCTGGTAGTCTAATGTTCTCAGGTCTTTCTGAAGTTTCCTGAGTTGGTTAATATTAATAGCTGTGTCATATACAAGTTTTGCCACCTTCTTGCCCTTTCCTTCTGTATGAATATTTTTAACTGTGTAAACGAAATGAAAGGTCAGACAACTTCACTCTCTTCTTTTTTGATGAAATTTGAATGCCTTTTGTGTCCTTTACCAGGTTATTACTCCGTGACAGTACTGCAAACCAGTAAAACAATTGTTATTTAGCTGCCCCAAGGACTTTCCATGTAGGATTTAGCAAGCACTTTGAAACCCTCATTCAGTGTTTCCAATCCTATTTTGTCCACCAATTTTTTGCATACACTGGAAAGTCTTTAGAGCCAAACCACCATAGTATTTTTCTGTGAAGTCAAGCTTGTTTATTTTCCTTTCACTGGGAAATTTTAGAAATTATATTTGAATTACTGTCTCAGCCTTGTACCAGTTATTCAAAGAAAACTTGTCAGTATGCAGTCAGTATGTCAGATCTTTCTCTAAGCAATTTTTGAGACATACACATCATCCACTCAAACATTCACACAGACTTGAGAATTATGAACTGCAGATCACTTTAATTAGAAGTTACAAACCTCTGTTATACTCTCAGCAGCTCCACTCGAACTCCAGTACTCAGACTCACGTACAGTCACATGCTCAGGACCTGCTGTTCATCAGTTAATCAATTTGTCTGAGTGTCTTTATTTCTGATAATATCTGATCCTTATTTTTCAAGAGGTTATCCTCTGCAAGGGGTAGAAATAATTTATCTTCCCTGTAATGTTTTCTTTAATTGCTCTTCCTGATATTCATGCAAACCAACCAATTAAATCCCTAGAAGCTTCTCTGTTTACAGTGTAGTACTAAATGTTATTTATTTTTTCTATTTATCTATTTGCTATTCAAACCCCATTCTACCACTACACATTTTCATTGCCTGTTTTATGCGTCACATCACTTGAGTTCCATATTCTGGAAGATATCTGTTTGACTGGAGTAATTTTGAGAGCCTTGACTGGTGCCCATGATACCCTCCTTCCAAAACACAGGCACACAAACTTTTGAGTGCCTGCCAGCACTCCCAGTTTATTACCTGTAGTTACTGCACATCCACTGAGGCCTCAGGATTCCACAATTGTCTGGTGTCAATACACAAGAATGGGTTCAGCACCAAGAGCCATATGCCTCAGAACTATACCCTGATACACAACCACAGGCATCCTCTTCATGCATAATCATGATGTATTATTCATGAAATGTCTTTATAAAAGCATCATTTTGAAGGGTGCTATGTCTCAGCACTGTGATAAATTTAAAGAAATAGCACTTTAACTCCAGCTTTTCTGACAGTGACTATCAGTTTGTGTCTGGAAGGACTTCTTTATCGTTCCAGCTGTTGGGCAGCTTGTTTCAACAAATTAACTAGATGCTCTGTAAATTAACATACTCTGACTCTGCAGGTTGTCCATTAACTGTCCATAACTGATTCATTAATTAGAACAAGGTAGACCACTACCTACTGTTACAAGGCAGAGTTTATTATAAAGTGAAGATAATTAAATAGATAAGTATGAAATCACTCAGAGCACCATATAAATTCTTCCTTAAAGCACTCCCTAGCTTGGGCAGTTTAAATTAAAAGGGCTAGGATAATTCTTTACAACCTCAAAATTATATTTTCAAGAATAAAAGCTTTTATGCAGGTCTAGGAAAAGGCAAATCAAAGTGGTGCTCATATTGAGGTGAAAACAATCTTGACTATTGAAACTTTCCTGCTTCATCTGGTCTTGTGTTGGCCCCAGTTTTACTGGCTACATCTACACCAGTAAATAAAATAGGCCATGGATCATTCTGTGGACTTGAGGCCAGCTGGCAGTGCACAACTCTTACTGGTCCATAGAGCTAAGCACTTTTCTCTCCCAGAACGCAGCAGCCAAGTCCAAATGGCCTATTAGGAATGATCTCCTGTCCCTAGTGACTCCCTAAGTGTGCCCAGGCACAGCTGGCACAGAACAAAACCAAGCTAGGGATCATGCTAACAATTAACATTACTGTTAAATACAGAGAGCTCTTGAATCCATTCCTGAACTATTTAGCTTCCCAGCGCAAACTTAGTGATTGTGTTTCCAAAAGGACTCAGTAAACAATTTTGGTATATTTACAGTTTCCCAAAAATAAAAAAAGAAATGCCTCATTCTCTCAGAAGTTATTATTTATAAATTGTAAAAAAATGTACAAGAAGTGCTTGCAAAACATGTATTCCTTGATCCCCAAAGTGTATATTTTTCTCCAAATTCTATCTTAAATTATGAAGAACCTAACTTCAGAGAGCAGTTCAGATGGAAACACTGTCAAGAGGACAGTGGGATGGAAGGTTAGCTGATAGAGAATAAATTACCAACCAGCAACTGAGCTGCAAAAAGCTGGTGTTTATGAAGGAGACAAGAACTGAGGGTTTGGTGTACCCCAACTCATGTGCCCAGAATTTTTATATCTGTGACCTGCCAGTCATGGTAAGCCACTACTCTGTGAAGTCAGCTGCATCAAAGAACCTTTTTGTTTTCCATGGGGCTTAAGGAAGGGCTCTTCGAGCTTTTTAGAGTAATCCTCTTTAGACCCATAACATATGCTGAAAACACGTGGCTGTGAGTCTACTTACTGGAAAGTAAGAGGATGGAATAGTACCTGCAGATTTCTCTCCATTTCATGTTTCAAGAACTTAAAGGAAGACCTTCAACCTTAGGAGAATTAAATATTTGATTACAGATGAAGATGGATGGGAAACAAGTTTTCCAGTCTGTAAAACACTGATATGAGTCTCTTGGTTCAAGACTGGGGACAGGACAGAACAGCTTACAAAACCTTAGAGAGGAACAAGCCAGTTTATGGAAAAGGTAATGACTAGGGCACACATCCTGTGAGACATCTAAGTAAATGCTATGAATCTGAGAAGAGGAATTTAATCTTGCTTACCATACCTCAAGCTTACAACCTAACCACCAGACTGACTTTTAATACGTGATTTTTTTTTTCTTCACATTTGGCCAAAAATGTGTTCCGTTCTGTGCCAGTTTTGATTGGGGTAGAGTCAATTTTCTTCACAGTGGCTAGTTTTGAATTTGTGCTAAACCCAATGTTGATGATATAGAGATGTTTTTGTTATTGCTGAGCAGGGCTTACACAAAGCCAAGGTCTTTTCTCCTTCCTCTTTGTCCTGCCACGCTGGCAAGGACACTGGGGTTGCATGGCAGGTTGGGAGGAGATACACCCAGACAAGTGACCACAGCTGACACAAGGGATATTCCCGACCATATCATATCATCCTCAGGTTAGAAAGTGGGAGCAGGGAGGAAGGGGAGGAACGTGGGCTGAAGATGATGATCTGCTGTCCTGGGAATGGCTGAACACCTGCCTGTCCAAGAGAAGCAGTGAATAATTCCTTGTTCTGCTTTGTTTGCACGTGCAGCTCTTTCTTTACTTATGAAACTGTATTTAAGCCTATGAATTTTCTCAGTTACTCTTACAGTTTCCTCCCCAGTCCTGATAGTGGGGAAGGGGGCAAGCAGCTCTGTAAGGCTTGGTTGCTGGCTGAGGTTAAACCACAAGCCCTTCAAAACAATTTTTAAGATATACTGCTGGAAGTAATGAATTTCTCTTGTAAAATTTGATTTAACTGAATTGGCATTTTCCAAACAGAAACAATCTTGGGCTGCTCTAGTGGTGGGTCCACATTATTTTAGGTTGTTTGAAGAATTTCACTCTGCAAAGTGCATTGCAACAGATACTTCGTTCTGCAACACTGAAAAAATTGATTAGCTGAAAATGCCAACACAATCAATTACTAATTTCTTTAATGCTGTTAGAATTTAAACAGCAAGGAGAACTGTTAGTTTTCTTGTGTTCCTCAAGTGATGAACATTAACAAAGAAAAAAAGAAAAGATATAATCAAACACTTGTGCTCTACAACTGAATAGCAAACGCACTTTCAAAATTATTCAAGTTATTCCATATCCAGCCTTCTGAAGTATCTTGCAGTTCACATCTTTTTCTTTAGTCACTTCTAATTCCTCTGCAGTTCTATTTCTTAGACTTGTAACAATCTGATCTCTTTTGGTTTTATGGAGTATTTATGTTTTATATTCCCTCAATACTCTGACCTCTCTTTAGCCTTTGTGTTACATCAGGTAATATTCAACTGAAAGATCCATGTACTCAGAGAGATTTCCAAGAAATTACAGGTCAGTTTCAGAGGTATTACCAATCATTGATCACATTTGGTTTCTTTCCTCCAAAACAAAAATAATAAAAGTTGTTTCATTTGATAAAGAAAGCAGTTCATGAACAGCTGCTTTCATGTGCATTGTTTTAACCTTGCGTTAGTCTAGGGAATAGTTTAATGATATCTCATTCTAAACCACCAAAAAACAAAGTACCTAATTTATAAAATCCAGCAACTATATTCCATATTTGCACTGTATATTTTCTAAAATTGCTTTCTTGGTCACATCACTGAGTTTTTAATAGCTTGATTGTTCTCATTAACAACAAAGCATTTACAGTTGTTGTAGTTCTGGAAAATAAAATCTCTCCTTTTTGTTCATGTTTTTTTTTCATAATGGTTCAATATTTCAAGCTTGGAGGCATTGGAAGAAGTGTAGCACAATATGTATTTTAAAAATACTTTGTATATGCCAGCCATCATCATTTAATTCTACAACATTCAAATGACAATCTAAAATGTGTTCACAGTTCTATAAGACATTCCATTAATACATAACAATTTTATTGTGATGTTTGCAAAACAAGTAGCATTTTTTGTGCTCATGTCTTTTTTTCATTATTGAATCTGTTAACCTTGTTCTCTATAGCTACACTAAATTGTCATTTCCCCTCCATGTCTTCATCCAGTATTTAATTCTATTCTTTGCAATATTGCAAACATTACCAATGTCATCATATTTTATGTAAGTTATACTGACAGATACTGACATCAATTAAGTCAACAGGAAAACATGAAAAGAACATAACGATTAGATTAAATAACCATAGTGAGTGATTGAGCGTCCTATGCCTAAATCAAAGGTTTCTGCTTGTTCTGACAGAATCAGGCATGACAGTATTCCTGTCAATAAATACAGTAAGTCCAATATATTGGCAGGTATCCTTTGCAGAATGAGGTTTACAGGATTCAAATGCATCATCACAAGCTCACTGTTGTGACTCTAGGGGTGTCTGCTGTCATCTGAAGGAGAACTGAAAAAATTAATTGGGAATAAATTATGAAAGAGAAACCAGAAGACACTTTCAACAATTATTAAAAATTTGTACTGTGTAAAAATTTAAAACACATTTTTTTAAAACAAATGTGTCTATAATTCAAAGACTATCCTCCTTTACACTTCACGTCTTCTTTTAAAAAATGGGTATTCTTATAGCTGTGATACATACAAGTAATCTTTACAAAATGTCATCAAGTTCTTGGCCTCCATCATGTTTCAGGGTCTTACATCTTCCTTGTTTTAATTAGTGGTCATTCTTTTGCACCAACATGATGGAAAAAAAGTATCTGACAACTTCCGTTATTACTATATTTAGCATATTTTGAACAGTACTCTAAGTCTTTGAATTTTAGCAGAACTTGAATTTCACCAGGCAACACATATGGAAATGAGATTTTTTTTGAGGGTTTTTAGTTGTTTGTTTCATTGGGGTTTTTTGCCAGTTCTGAATAAGTCTTTATTCTTTCAAGAATAGTGACATACTAAACAAGGTCTTCAATATCTATCTGCTGGGTGCCTGGCCAGTTCCTTTCTTTCACTGCAATTGCAGTGTTGGCAAGTTTTTGACACAACTATGCAACCATACTTCTGTCTGGCATAGTAAAACATTATATAGGGTAAATTGCTATCAATGATCAACATTTAAGTAGTTCTTCAAAATCCTTCAAGTATACTAATTGATGGACTTTCATGGGAAGTGAAATGCCTTCATAATGAAGTCACAATGTACTACCAGAAAGTTGTGCTGTAATTACATAGAGCTCTTTCTATAATATTTATTTGGCGTGAGCATCTGTTTTCCCCAACTGTTTCAAAACACGGTCAGCAATTACTTGCTTTATTTGCAAAGCAAATTTTATCAAGAATAGTCAATTCCTTCTATTTAAAGTAAGTAAAATTAATTTTTTATAAACTGAAGGAAATTATAAAACACCAAAATCCTACCAACTGTATATAGGGTCTAGAGTTCTGCAACACGATTCATTATGAGTTTAAACTTAGAAAATACAGTCTAATCTCTTTCTCGCTGCCACATATCTATGCCAGGAAATATACTGAGCATATTTTCCTGAAGGAATTAACAACTGGATGGATCAACCTATTTCTCAAATTTTTATATACCTTCAAACCCAAAACATTTTTACTTTTTATTAAGACTACTAGAAAACTGTCTGTCTCCTCCCTGTAACAGACAACATTCACAACATAAAAAATGCAGAAGTTGTATGCAGATATCCATAAGCATATAGCACCTGCAAAGCTGATGCTAAAAAAACCCCACATTGGGATAGAAAAGTCAAGCTTTCCAAACTTAAGTAATGACAGTTTGCCTAATATTCATAATGGAGTTATGCCATTATATATCCAGTAATGATAATGCCATTATACATCCAGTATAGAAAAGCCTTATTCTTGGTTAGTGTAATATTTTTTCTGTAAGACTGGAAGCTCAATCCATAAGATGGACTATGTTCACTTAACAAGCAATTCTTTAATATTTTGCTTTTCTTTATTGTTCCTCACGGCATTCTGTGCTTTGTCTACTGCATGCCATTAAAATTCTTCACAGTAAAAGGCATCCCTTTGCTCACAGCCTTTTCTACCATTAGCACCACTGTCATTTTTGAAAGTTTGTTAATGCTTATACACTTTCATCCCAATATTGTGAGCTAAACAATAAGGATTAGTATTGCAGAGAAGGAACTTAGACCAAAATACTAATTAATTGTGCTTGAAAAGTCCTAGATGTTTAGAACTATGCAACCCTGCTCAGGGCTATATGTATTCAAAGATCATTTATCAACAATTTTGCAGGGAACACATTCAGAAGAAAATGTTTAAGGTAACTCTTAAGCAATACAAAGCAACCCTAAGGCATAACCAAGAAAGATTTTGTCCTAGTGTTTGAGACAGGATTTAATCATATTACTCACAGGGCAGGCTTTGTGCAGTCCCTGACCACACCTGTTTTATATCCATCAAGTTCTGGAAGAAATGACACAAGATTCTACAGGCAAAAGCATCTTTCCTTACATAGCTTTGATTTCCAGCCTGCATGCTGAATGGAAGCCTGAGGGAAGGCGACTTTAAAGGCTCTTTGGAAAT
Organism: Anthoscopus minutus; assembly: GCA_013399455.1. Taxonomy (NCBI): domain Eukaryota; kingdom Metazoa; phylum Chordata; class Aves; order Passeriformes; family Paridae; genus Anthoscopus; species Anthoscopus minutus. The sequence continues at coordinate 137,473 of VWYI01028832.1, forward strand.
CTCAGTTATGATATGTGTATTTGAAAATTGTGTTCTAGACCACTGAAGGCTATCTGACAACACTGCTTTGGTTCATTTATGGACTTGGCAGATGTAGTGGGAAAACTTTCATTTACAGTAAGTGTTAAATTAGCATTAAATGAAAAGCATTATTATTAGAATTGAATTTATATCACAGGCTGCATTAATAATCACATTTCTGAAAACCTAGCAAACTTGTGCAACTAATTAATTTAATTTACTTAAAAATATATTGCTAAATGATCTGTAAAGTACCTCTACATATAATACATGTAATACAGTAAGATGGATGGTCAGAACTTAGCAAAAGTTTAAGACACAAATGTGTAGTCTTCTCTAACAGCAACCCTTAAAATATTTTTTAAAAATATATTCAGTATATTCAGTAGATTTCACTTAAGAAGTGCAAACAAAAACAAAAGAAAAAAAAAGAGGAGGAGGAATTATTTACATATTTATGTCTGTGTGGTTTCAACAATGAATTTTAGGCTGTTTATACCATAATGACTGATAGTATGTAATGCCTTCGCATCTGTTTTTGCTTTCATATAAAGTGATGTCAAGAAGAATTGAAAAGTGAAACGAATCAGACAAGCTTTTGCTGGTTTTCTAATCTGTATTTCACCTAAGTGCAAAATAAATGATCTGAGATCACATTTCTGCCATAGAATTGAGAGACTGGGTAAAAAAAATTTCATTCCAGTACCCTGACCCTAATAATTACTCACTTCAAATCCTGCAATACTGTACATGAGAAATAAAACACAACAACAAAAAACAAATCTGTTGCTTCGTAAATTCTACTCCAAAACTGCTTTTAAATATGCAAATAAAATTCTATGCAATAGCAAGCACAGTGCAAAGTGTTTTTTAATTAAATTAAATATTACCATTTCTAGAAGGAAGACTGTTATAAGATAATTTTACATATATAATAAAGACTGACATACATCTTTGGCAAAAGTGGACATTTTTTGAATGAAACATGCTGTGAATTAAGTGTATCAGAGCCAGGTTTCATGGCTGCCTGATATAGGTCCCAAGTAGAATACATTTTGAAATAGCCCAGTTCTTGAAAGATTGCTGCTGCTGCACAGGAAAGGGCAAAAACTTGTGCAAGTCAATCTTGACATTGGAACTTTATGTCAGACAAAAGCTTATGAAAACAGTTTGTCTCGAGAGGATTCTGACACAATGAAACTGGGACTTGGAATCAGCTCTGTGAGCTTTGGACACTAATTTGACTTCAACATACAACCAGGAAAGTGAGCTCCAATATGAGAAATTTCATTTTAACCCACTCCTACCATACTAGAATCCCCAAACACATTTTTCTTCAGCTTTGTCTTTTCTCATACCATGAAACGTCTGTAATTTTTTCACAAAATCAATGTGCAGATATATACGTGGAGTATAAGGAAGACCACATAAATATGTATCAGACAATTATTTTCAAATTTGATTCATAAAACAAATTTGAAGAAAGAAAGAGGAGCTATTTGTTTCAGTTGTGTCCATTTATAACAGACAGAACTAAAGATTCTGCTAGGCTAAAATAGCTTTATCACTAATTTTTATTTCATGTAATTTCTTCAGTTTTTATTACTTTGCCTGACCACCAGGGATGAAATTTTCATTACTAAAACTCTTTCTCAAGTTTTACCTCTTACACAAAATTTAGCCAAAAGAAAAGCAATTGTTTTAGAGGATTAAGACACAGAAACACATATTACCTTGCCAAAGTTAATAAGAAAATTTTTATTCTTTTTGAGCTCTAGCATTTTTTGTAGTTCTGGATGATGGAAGGAAAATATAGTGATGAAAAACTGGGGACAAAGGTATTTTCCATCTTCTTACTATGTGAATGTTCCTGGAAAATCCCTGTTTAAGTACTCTTCATAGTGAAGAACAAAAATCTCAATTTTCCATGCATCATTCCTCTCTTGACCATCAATTACAGAACTGAAAATATTTTCCTTCAATTT
>VWYI01028832.1:143852-158350 GCA_013399455.1 Anthoscopus minutus
GAAATTTCTTTTTTTAATTCATATCTATAGAGGAAACCTAGAAAAATTGTGCAAATTAGACATTACAGTTTTAGATGGTTGAAGATAAATGAGCTGAAACTTCTGTGTTTTACCCAGACAAGCTTCAGTCCACCCAAGCCCAAACAAAGTCGTCTCCACACCAAATTTATTAAAAGAGAGAGGGTGAATACATTAAATGGTGCTAGAAGCTTTTAATACACTGTGGGAAAGTGTGTGGGTGAATTGGTCAGTGAGTGATAAGGGAATAATCTCTTTTGCAGAAGAAAGATGATCATCTTTCAAGGTGATATAATTTCTCTACTATAAATACCCAAATTGTTTTTATTAAAACAAGCACATGGCAAGCATTGTTGGATGACAAAGCGGCACCTGTAAACTTCAAAAGGGAGGCATACATCTTAAATTTACTTAGTGCTTTATAAAATTTTAACAATTATGGGAAGGGGGAAAAGAAGCCAATTCAGTCAAAATGGAATTCAGACTTATACTGAATCCAAAATAAGTCTATTTATAATCTCAAAGACTCCATAAGAGTCACATTTTTTCTGGGATATCAGTTTCTATTATGTTAACCATAATCCAAACCATATATGCCATACTGTGTCTCTAAAGCCACCAAGGGGAGCCTCAGTGGTCCACAAGCAGATGTACATTCTGGACAAGCAGCTGGACACTGAGCATGATTGCTTCTAAACCCTGTTTCACTTCATCTGTTAAAACGATGTAGCTGCATTTTATTTGAGCAAGAACACTAAAGAATTGTAATTTCTATTTATCAAAAATCTAAAACCTAATTCCAATTATACTATAACATAAAGAAAAAATAAAACTTGAGACAGTCTGTTTTGCCCTATAAACCACTTTTTTGAAAGGCATGGAAAAAAAAGTAATTTTTGCATTCAATGACATCTCTCTTTTGTGCTTTATTTGCTGATGTGTCCAACATAAGACAGACTGATCCACTCTGCAGTTGCCCCAGAAGGCCCAGTATCAATGCATGAGCAATTGTTCTTGAAACTGGATTCAGCAGTAGTTTAGCTCTGTTTTAGGTAGAAGCATGTTTCATTGAGCTACAGGTGTTTACCCCCTCTAGGCCAGCTGTGAGGAGCTGGGTCACAGTCTGTTCCAGGGAATGGACCACTCCTTTTGTCCAGTTATACACAATGCCAGGTAATTAATAATAATTATAATAATAATAATAATAATAATATAATAATAATTATAATAATAATAATAATAATAATAATAATAATAATAATAATAATAATAATAATAATAATAATAATAATTCACAGCCAGTCAATGCAATAAAGGCATTTCTCTGAGAAACTGAGAAAATACCATATTTAGACTGAGAAATGAAACTTTGCTTTGACAAATCTTATTAGCTTAGATTAGCTGTTGGAAGCACCAAATGTTCCCAAGAACTGAACTTTCCTTTTATTTATTAATTCAAATTCAAGAAAAGCTACAAGTGGAATCATCCACAGAAAATTGAAACCAAACACTTGCAATCTTGCATGCCAGTTTTCCTCCTCAGTGCATCTCCAGCTGAAGGTCAGATATGTCTATATAAACACAAACACACACAGATGACAGAGAGGGAGACCAAGTAGAATAACAGAACTATAGGTCAGGCTGTTCATGAAGCTGCTTTATGCTTAAAGTACATCAAATTTGGCTGATGAGGCAGCCTATCCAGCTTCAAGAGGACTACTGAATCAGTATTTTAAACCTCCTTCTACTTTTTAAGGCAGCAGATGTAGAAAGGAAATCCATATGGGAATTTTAACTGCAAAATTCAGAACTGGCTGGCATTTATAAAGCTGACCCAAAACTGCAAAACAAAACACATGAAGAGTAATAATGAAATTACATTCAATAGCAAAAGGTTTCTATGGAAACCAAAAGTAAAACTCTTGCAATGGAAACACTTATTCTGGCTGCAAGGAGTACTAGAGTATCACATGGAATTCTGTTTTCATCTAATGTGTCTGCTGAAATGATTATTTATACATTATTAAATCCTAACCATACTTCTGTGATATTTTGGTATGAGAAGCCAGTACAGTAATTATAGTTAATGTGCCTGAATAAGTGTAGGGTTCAAGCAGGCAGGAAAGATATGTTACATCTCTGCATAATTAAAATTGTGCATAATTTTATGTTTTGCAATTGAAATGTGATCTAGAAAAGATGATGAACAAACCCCAGCTTAGCATACAATGCTAAAAGTAAGAAAATTAACCAAGAGAACAATAGAACCGGTGTTGCCATGTACCAACTCAAAGGAAAATAATCAAGATTTCTCAGGACATGTACTACTCCATACTTCAGCTTAGAAGATGGCTTAGGCAGATGTAGATGTGATGTGGAACAGCAATTCTTCACACTGTGGTAGCTTTGAAGGAATAGGTTTTAGTTCTTCCAAAAGGATAAGGAAAACAATTTAGAAGTCATCTTTCATCATTGAAAAGGTTTCAGCAAGGATACACAATGATTAACCCCTCTCACAAACTCCAATTTCTTCATAACTAAGCACTTTAAAAGGCTTGAGAGTCAAATTAAAATGTCGTTGCATGTTTATGTTTCTCATGTATTCCTGTAAATGGAGAAGGTGTGGTTTCTTATTCAAGTATATCTCTCTCTTCCTAAGGTTTTTTCACCCCCTTCTATCATAATTTTCTCTCCAGCCTTTCATTCACTTTATTTTTTCCTTAAACAGATAGAAACAAGGGGTGGAAAATGTTCTACATTTTTCTAAAAGCATATGAAGTTTCTTCTAGTGAATAGCTTCTAGTCTCAGGGGGCTAGAATAGAGCTAAATGTAATTCATGCACCCAAAGAGGAGCTGTAAGGAGAACTGACACCTTTCCTTCACCTGTGTTCTGAGAATGAAGCAGCAATAAGTTAACTCCTCCCATCTGAGGTATAGCCATTCTTTTCTACACTTTAGAACTGGGAGGATTAGAATCAAGATTTCTCCCCTCATCTCAGTTGTTTCTCCAGCTGTCATTTGCAGTAGGATGTGTGAGATGAACAGGCTTTTTTCTTTTCTCTTTCCAGTGGTACATTTTAGTCCTTATTTAGCTGAGGATAGCTTTGAAATGTTCTTACAGGATTCTCTCACAGGAAAAAATCTTCATATAAAAGTATGTCAGGAGTTTTTTCTGAAGCATTTCTTACTAAGTACAAGCTTCCACTATGTATTATTATACACTAAGCAAAAGAATTCCAGTTCCTAAAAATAGCTTTAGTTAGAGGTTCAAAAAGCTTCGTCTCTGCCCTCTAGTACTACTTAAAAATGAAGAATTCATTCCTTACCTTATTTTTTAATTTTTGTCCAACAAAGAAAAAGAAGCCACCTACCTTATAAGGTAATTTTAAACATTAAAATATATCAATACATACGTTTTGATGTCAATAAGCTATATTTGGAAATTATGACAAATGTGAGCAAATTAATCACATGAGATTTGGAAAAAACAGTCTCAGGTGGAACCCATAAGAATTTGAAATACTAGCACTGTATGGTATCTCTTATTTGTGACATGACCAGCTTTAGCAACCCATGATGCCCATTTTGAATTCTCTGCCCGAAGTCCCTTACAGCCCCGCTGGAACCTTGACCTCTTCACAAGCTAATTTCCCCTAAAACTGCATGCCCAGTAGCTGGATGCTTGTTTTTGAGACCCAGACTCCCAAAAGAAGCTATCCCCTTCTAACAGGAATCAAGGTATCCCACAGGTTGTGCAGCAGACAAAATCCTCATATACACAGAAAAGAAAAGCAATAACATTCATTTTTTTAAAAAGTATTTTAAATATATCCATACATGACCTTCTTGTTTCTCTTTATTTTGTTAACTCTGAAGTTTCTTTGGTAGTAGAGGCAAGGTTCCACTCATCTTGGTTGACATTCAAAAATAACGCAAGCAGTACAATACATGATGCTTCTATCTGGTTACTGGCAACATGAACAATTTTTATAGAATGCTTGAATTATCATTTTCAAACTGATTTTTTTTTATTTTTCTAACATTAGCTTTTAAAAATTGTACTGTAATCTGCAATAATTTCAGCTATTTTCAGCTTGTTAATGGAAGAATATTTTACCGGCTATCCTCCTGGTGAAAATAATGGTGCATTTTTGATTAGGAATTTGAGGAGTGGCTGTGTTGAAAAGACTACTATATTTTATATCATCACCTGGTGAAACCATAAAAATGCCAATTCAAATTTCAGTGTCTTGTGCAAGCACAGATGACACCTCAGTTGAAGCCAGTACAGTTGGAAAGACTAATGGTCAGAAAAGATATATTGAAGTCTGACCAGACGCAGAGAAAGATTAATAGAATAAATAGAGAAAATGGGAAGACTTGTGATGACAGAAGTATTTAGGTTTCCAAGTCTAGGAAAAAGTATTTAGTGAAATAACTGTATGGCTGGGTTATGTGCTGTACACACATGATTTAATATATGTGAGTTAGTATGTTCAGTTCAAAGAAAATGGAAGACTTACATGAAATCATGTCAACACTGCCAACATCATACAGGTGCATACAAATGAGTGTCTTAAGCAATTCCCAGATTCCACAGTCTCCACAGTTGCTGGAATGTCCTTCCAGCAGCCAGTCTCTCCCCAGACACACACACATATCTGTCCTAGACTAACAAGCACTTCAAAACATGGCTACCAAGCTACTTAATCTGTTTGGGAGCTAGTTCAGCTTAATATTTACCAGCAATCACACCAGATGTGCATATCCTGACTCCAGGTGCTGTTCCCAGAAACCCCAGCTCTTTGATAACTGTTCCAATGACATTTGCTGGCACCTAGACCTCCACTAACACAGATGCACATGGAATAGAGACCCCCTCACCCAGGAAAATAGGAATGGAGTTTACTGAGATGCCAGGTCAGAGGGCAGTGGTTGGGGGCACGACACTGTGAGACAAGGGTACCAACAAGCCCAGTTTAAACACATCCAGAACCTTTTAACCTCTTATCCTTTTATTTTCCCTTGCCTGATCCTCCAGTAATCACCTTCCTCTTTTTCTTCACCTTTGGTCCCTTCCCCTGAACAACCCATACAAAGTTTTGAACAATCCCTAAATGCTCTTCACTATGTTCTCTAAAGTCATTTAGTCTGCACTGTCCTCCTGAGGTCTGCTCTTGTTGACTTGTTTTGAAGTGTTTCATAATCAGTGCTGAAACTCTCCTGGAAGGAGCAAGGGCACAGTGTCTCTGCCTCTGACTGGGCTGCTGAGCTGGCTCTCCCTGCCACTGCATGTCTCTGCTCCTTCTTGCTTGCGTGGATGATCCTCTTATGGGCCAATCACACCCCTGTGACAGCCCTGGGAGCAGCTCTGAGTGTGGAGATCCCTTCTATAAGATATAATCAAGCATGCATGCTGGTCTGTGGCCCAGGCCTGGGGGCACCCTGGAGAGGCTGTGGTTTGACAGGCAGTCCTGCAGGACACTGGGGGAACCATTCTGCCCACCTGGCAGGAGCACCGGTGCTTTACTGCTTGCTCTTCTGAAATACCACCTGCTTTTAGCACCTTTCTCTACCCTGCCCCAGTTCCACTTTGAAAGGGAAATGCAGAACCATAAAAATCCTAAAACCCCACCCTGCAAATCATACATAACACATGACAAAGCAACTGCTAGAGCTGGCAGGATGTACAGGAGAGCTGTGGCTATGTGTGATGTGTTCAAAGCTACATACTGCATGCATTTCCTATTAACATACATACAGGGTAAAATCCAAAAGGTTTCTTGCTTCATCAGTAAGACTAAAAGCAAAAATAAACTCCCATTCTTTGTCTTGAGGCATCAGGTGCAAAGACAGAACTTAGCTGACTAACAATAATCAGAGAGAAAATGATAAGCCATCAGAACAAACCTGAACAACCCCTCACACACACATACACACACATACTGGCCAAGTGAGACATTGATTTTCTCCCAAATAAATTGGTGTTTTGTTGGTTGGTAGTCTGACTATAAGGCATTACATCTTAGCATTCAATCTACCTTTCAAACTATTATAAAACTGTAGATACACACTGCACGTATTACTCTGGTGTGGATTCCACTTTACATAGAAATAATATCGTGTAGGCACATACTTATAATTTCAACAGGATTGTAACAATTTTATATCCTGGAATAAATATGGGTAGCATTTACAAAAGGTGTACAAATGGTAGTCTTTTTTCTAAATTTAACACATCCATTTTAGTCCTTCTCCAGAGTGCCTGTAAGCTACCCCTGAGTATACCTCTTCTTTGAAAGCTATCTCAACAAGCTCAAGCACATCTTTATAAATGCACAAAAGCCAGCATATTATGTCTAAAAACCCTGGAACAGGTTCATTTCTGAGAGAAATAAAACCTTTTTTTTATTGACTGAAAAAAAACAGTGTCACAAAGCCACTCTGTGCCAGAACCTTATCATATTTTCTGCTCTGCATGCATGATAATCCTCAAACTAGTGTGGTAAGCTATTTTTATTGATCCACTTTTTTTTTTCTAAATGAGTATATTATTAAATATAAAAACTATCTTTATAACTTCAACATGCATAGCTCCTTACAAAAGAGATTTATTTTTGTAACTTTTTATAACAGATCTGCATTTTTATACGGAGATATTGTGTCGGTTTTGCATTGATATTTGGAGAGGAGTAAAAAAGCCACCCACAGAAGTGATCTTTTTGACAGAAAAAAGATATCAAAGTACTTCAGTAAATTCCTTATAAAAAGCTGTCTTCCCACAAATGAGAAGAGACTATGCAAGGCTTAAATCTGGCTCTGGATACTGTACACCAAGCTAAAGCCAATTTGTCTGACTGGGGCATGTGAATATTTGTTTTGAGGGATCATCACAAATGGGAGAGCATGAACTGGAAAAAATGGTAAGACATGGCACACAAAGGACCAAAGGGCTTCAGAGTATGAAACTACACTGTGAGAAAGTTTTCAGAGTTGGAATAAATGCCATTATCACTCAGCAAGTAGACTTTGGAAATTCAGAGATTTTTACTGTAAATAGTGGCCATAAGAATGGTTTTAAATCTACCAGAAATTAGAGGAAATATTTTGCTGCTCCATGTAGTCAAAATGAAGAAGGAGAACTTTCTCCAATTTCCTTCAGAGAAGGGGATAACTACTTCTCTTTCCCTTACCACCATTTCTGTACTTTGTTTTGTGAGAATCTGATACACTGAAACTTCCCTACTTAAATTATATTAAATTTCTTGTTCTATAAGCTTCTCTGAACAGTGGATTAGCTATTCCAGTATTTCAACTGGTAATAATTTATATCAGTTGGTCAGTTTTTGAAAATTAATATATTTAGAAGCAACAGGAAAAAATGAATAAAAATACTACTTCTCAACACTTCTCTATCAAAGAGCTGAAGTGCTTTGATAAAAAAAAAAAGTGGGTAGAATTTCATCTGTTTTAAAGAGGAGAGGAAGGGAAGTATCTTACCCAGAATCATGCAGCAAATCAATTATGAGCAGGGAATTGACCAAGCTCATAACTGAAAAGAATGTTCACACTACATGTGTAAAAGAGACCTCTTTTTTAAACTAATACATTATATTGATGAGAGCCTTAGGACAACATTTTAATTCTGTAGTTTAGAAATCATCTCCAAAAAAAACCATTTCATATTTCACAGAAGTATATAAGCATTCAATATTTATACAAACCAGGATACTTGCAAGTCTTGACTTAGCAAAACATGACTTAGCAAAAAACCAAAACATCAGTGTATTATCAACACCATCCTCAATACATATGCAAAATACAACACTGTGACAGCTACAGAGAAGAAATTATCTCTTACCCTAGCTGAAAGCAGGACAATAATGTAAAAGTAAATTCTATTATGAACAAAGAGAGACAATTTTATTAAAATATAAAATATGGAGATTTGTAACAGAGGTTGTAATTTAAACCCTACTATACCAGAAAAAAAAAAGAAAACAAACAAAGCAAAAGAATACTTGTATTTTGGAACATGAGTTGAATGTCAGCCCTTACTTTTGTTTTCAGGTGAAACTGTGGTCTGAGGCTGTGACATGTTCAAATAATGGAAAAGAGGATGGATGTGGCAGAGGGGTAGATTCAGGTATACTGAATCTTGTCAAAAAGATAAGAAAGCATGCAGAGTTGCAGCCTGACCTTATTAAGCAGGTGAGTGCTGTATTTCAGTCATGGAGGGCTTTCTGAATTCTGACAAGTGCAGCACATCTGTCAGTCTTTTCATGTTTCCCTTGAAGCCTCATCTAACAGCTGTTTTCCCTTGGCACTCCCTTCTGTCCTTCATTCTCACATTCCTCCATCTCTTTTTTGTGTTGCCTTCTGGTCCTGTTGCCAGGTTTTCAGGAAAATCCTGTTCTCTTGGTAATGGTAACCCAGAAACTTATGATTTCAGAAAATGCTTTTAATTTGAGGATACATGCTTTTAATCTGAGGATATATACATAAATTAGCTTCTTAAAAAAGCTACTTCAAGAATTGGATATCAGTGTCCCTGCGAGGAATATGGAAGTCAAGATATACACACTACTTCAAACTGAGAGGGAAATGGACTCTGGCATTCAGGCTTGTATGAATAGGAACGTAGCACATGACCCTGGGAATAAAAAGACAGATCTAGAGTTTTAACAGTAGAGGGAAAGAAACAATTATGTAGATAGATAGACAGAGAGACAGATGAAAGATCAACAATTGTTTTCACTGATTTTACTAATTATATATATTCATGATATAAAATTCTATAAGATTTTAATATTTCTAAATTGTCTGTATTTTATCTTTTCCTAAAATCTAGCCAGTCAGAAATAAAACTTGCTGGCACCTCTTACTTTAATTCTGATTACAAAAAGAAACAACATAATACATATTTGAATTTCTAACATTACATACTTAACATTTGAAGAAAACAGCAAAACAGATTTTTTTTTGTGAAGCTAGATTATTTCCATATATTCAAGCATAGAAAAATCCATTTGAGTTTTAACAAGTAAATTAATAGATATCATGTTATGCTGCTGGAAAGCTAAAGTAGTTAAGGGCTAAATGTGTCAAGTAAATTGAATTATTCACTAACTTCCACATAAATAGAAGCATACATCTCATACAAGACAGTCATTTAAGTGAGCGTAGAAAGAGAGGTGGCATACAACAATGACAGCAGTGCATTTCCACAGAACATACAGAATATTTATCAACATGTTTTTCTTTTTAAAATCACTATTATGCTTGTCTATTTTGCTTAATGTTCATCTGCCTTCTATGAAAACCATGGATACACTCCATAGCAAATCATATCCAGCACTAAATACTTTTGCCACTTTCCTCACTACGTACATACTATGTGTGACAAGTTTTCTCAGCCTGAGGAAGCCTTTCCCACCCTTCTTCACTTCCCTTGCAAGATTTTGAGTTTTGGGGCTTATTTTTTTGCCTTTGGCCACACTCATATCTTCTTACTGTCAGGAATAATTTATATGGATTTATTCCAAGCATCTATAAGTACCGGATCTAATCCATTAGTTGAAAAAAGATCAGTTATTAAATATGTAGTGTGAGCATTCTTCTCAGTTATAAGCTTGGTCAATTCACTGCTCATAACTGATTTGCTGCATGACTCTGGGTAAGATACTTCGTTTCCTCTCCTCTTCAAAACAGATGTAATTCTTCTCCAGAAAGAATAGACAAGAACTTCTTGTAAATGATAGCAAAAAATGCATAGTTCAATCTGCGACCACACTGAAAAGGCCTATATGTCAAAAATACAATTATCTTCAAGCTGCATAAATATTAAACTAAACTGCATATCATATATATTGAATTTATTTTCAAATTTCCATGCCAAACCTAAAATACATCAAGGAGACAGAGTTTCCTTCGCTGACAAAACAAGGGTTAGTTACAGCTGAGCATGTCTTACACTAATCACACTTCACTCAATGATAAAGAGTTCACTCATTTTAAACTGAGAGCCAGATTCCTGAAAGATCTAATTATGCCACATTTCAGATTGTGCTGTATCATTAGAGAACAAAATGGCTTTTATTTTGAATATTGTGATATCATGACGTGTACATTACATTCTTTCAGAGCAACATTTTTTAGAATGAAACTAATAATGCTTTGCATGGGTTAGGGTCCCAAGTGTAGTAGTGGACCTCAGTTTCCCTGGCCAGCCTCTACTGGAACTTCTGCCAACAGCTCCTGTCCATTGACCCATGAGAGCTGGACAGTCTGGGTAGCTTTGCAGAATAGGTTTTTTAGATTTTTCACTGTTTTCTTAAGTACTTTGTATTCTTCTTAGGAAGAATTAGTGAAGGAAAACACGCATCTGAAATTTTATATTTCACATTTGACAACCAACAGTAGATAAAGAGAAATCACCAGGGTTTAAGTTCTCAGAGAATATATGACAGTTCCATAACTACATGAGTAATAGTCAATACTATTACTCATTTACACATATTATAACAGTATTTATTATTTGTGATGATATTCACCTTCAAGTAAGAACTTTCTAATGAGCAAATATGGGAATTTTCATGGAGATTACCAGAGAGCTGGAGCATCTTGCCTATGAAGACTGAGCTAGCTGGGAGTGTTCTGTATGGAATAGAGAAGTCTTTGGGAAGTCCTCATTGTGGCCTTCCAGTACCTTAAGTGGGCTTATAAAAAGGAGGGAAAGGAACTTTTTATGCAGACAGTGTCAGGACAAGGGGCAATGGTTTTAAACTGAAGGAAGGCAGGTTTACATTAGATGTTTGAAAGACATTCTTTACTCACATGGTAGTCAAACACTGGAACAGCATGCCCAGAGAAGCTGTGGATGCTCCTTCCCTGGAAGCGTTCAAGGCTATGTTGGATGGGACCCTGAAGAGCCTCATCTAATGATCATAGAATCACTAAAGTTGGAAAAGACATCCAAGGTTATCGAGTCCAGCTTTTGAACAAACATCTCCCTGTCAACTAGACCAGAACTAAACACCATATCCAGTCAATTTTTTAACTCTTCCAAGGATGGTGATTTCACCAGTACCTTTACAACACATTACAACACTTGACAACTTTTTCAGTAAAGAAATTCTTCCTGATTTCCAACCAGAGCCTCTCCTGGAGTACCTTGAGACTATCCTCTTGTCCTGTCACCTGTTGCCTGGCAGAAGAGGCCAACCACCACATGGCTACACTCCTCTTTCAGATAGTTACAGAGAGTGGTATGGTCTCTCCTGAGACTCCCTTCGTCCATGATAAACACCCCCAGATCCCTCAGCTGCTCCTGATAGGATTTGTGCTCCAGACCCTTCCCAGTTCTGTTGCCCTTCTCTGGATACCCTCCAGCATCTCAATGTCTTTCTTGAAGTGCAGGGCCCAAAGCACTCCACAGTCCCTGAATGACATCCCTGCCCATGGAAGTGGGGTTTGAGCTAGGAAAACATTGTGGTCCAGTTCCAACCCTAATCCTTCTATGACTCTATGAATCTATTCTATTTTGAAAAGGATACTATGAAGTTGGTATGGGTTACCATCTTCGGCACTTGTATTAAAGATCAAAATACTTACAGAAGAACTGCTGTTTGGTTTAGATACTGATTAACAACTGGAAAATCCTTTTCTATTAAATATGAACATGTTTGTTATGTAAATTATCAAGAGACAGTAATCAGGAAACCTTCTCCCCACCCAGACTGTCTTTATGAGCAGCGTCACATTTTAATAGTTTAACTTTCGATACCATCAATACTGCCATCTCTTCCCCTTCCTACAATAGCAATTTTTATCTTCAATATAGTAAATTAAAAACTCTTTCACAAAACACAAGAGTTTTTATGGATACAAGCATGACTAAATTAGTGTTATTTTTATAGGATATATTGACTAATAAATATATCCTATAAAAATTACACTAACTTAATGAACTTTGCATTTAGAGATCTAATAGCCATCAGGGAAAAAGATTTTACCAGGACACCTTTGCAACACAAACTTTTCTGCTGGCAGAGTTGTGAACACAAGTATGAAGGCACTACAAAAAGACCAGCTGCAAGATACAGACAGGACTGAATTTTGGGCGGTTTGCCTTTCTAGAAAGCAGTTTTATTTATAGTATTAATTTAGATCATTTCTATGCACAATTTTTTTTCTGGAAACTGTGTTGATCAGAATTTGTTTTAGAAAACTTTCAGTGATTGTTCTTCAGCTTTCTAAAAATAAATGCATATCTGTGATTTTCTCTGGTATTAGCGTTGAGAAATAAAATAATAAATGATAGCTCTTAATCTAAAGTCTCTGTCCATTCAAAACCGGGGCACAGTACTCAATGTCATTGGGTCTCACTGAAGTACAAAGAATAGAAGATTCTGTCCAGGACTTAATTTCTTTAAATTAATTGATAAAAAATTCATCCCTTTTTTCCCCCGAACAAGATAAAAAATGTGTTTTGATGTTGTTTTGCACATTGATTCCAACGCATCAATGTCACTAAGTAAGGAGTGGTAAGTCAGTCACACAGAGGTAGGGATTGGTGTTCAACATACTGGAACTTCATATAAGCTGATAGAGCCAACATGCTTGCTAGCAATTCAATATACAGCATTTTGCTATTGATTAAAGCATTCACTACCTTTCTAGTTTTATTACCAACAAGCCATGGTTATGCTTAATTGTTTCCATATTTTTCTCTACAGCTGCAGATTCGCAAATATAAAAAGAGGCTAACTGTTTTTCTCTTAAATTAGATAATCCTCTGCATTGACACCTCGACATTAAGATTTGGCATTGGTTCAAATTGCAGAAAGTCCTATTTAGACAATATGGCTTGACTGTCATACTGTAATTAAGCAAATAGTCAGGAAGAATTTTAGACTGTTAACTGGCTCTACACTCTTTTGAGAGTTTAGCAGGCTGTTGCATACAACATGGTAGAAACTAGCACAGCATAGAGAAGGAAGAGGGACAATAACAGTAGAGAGAAGCTCTGTAAAATTCCCAGCTCATCAAGATGACACATACCAGCACATTCTTTCTTCTTTGCTTCTACACACGAGAAATCATTCTCTTTCCCCACCAAGTCTAAAGACAGTCCCATTGGGATGGTTAATTACTGAGTTGATATGCTAAAGCAAAGAATTCTTTCCTCCCTATAAATGTAAGAAGTTCAAATTCTCCACTTTCAGAGTTTTATATGAAGATACTGGGTTAATTCACCCCTCTATAACATTGCTCAGGAGACTTCAGCCAGAATAAGGAAAACACAGCACTGTTAGACTCCCTTTCTAACTGATACTCAGTTAGAGTATCTAACTCAGTTTAAAATCATTACACAATCATACATGGGTATGCTGCCTTTAGCAGCAAAGTAAAAAATGGACAGAAATTTTCAATTTAAATTTATAAGTTTTGTTGAATTATTAGGTACTATGGAAAAAGAAAGACACTGGGAGCAGATTTTTCTTATTTATTTGTTGACAGAGGAAGATGAAAGCTGTAAATTCTTGTAATACCATTCTCCTAGCATTCTCCTATACCAACTAGTGACTAGCATTCTCCTATACCAGCTCTTGTAAAACCTACAGCTGAAAGAGATTGTTTTCCACCCCAGAGAAATGATCTGTTTTTCCAGTATCAAATTTGTTATAAGAACAAGACCAATCCAGCATGATAGCCATAACATCAGTTCTCTGAGGGATTAGTGGCTATTAGATTTCTCACAGGAAATTTTTCACTACTAATATAAAGAAGGTGGTGGCTTTTTAAGTACTACAGAAAGTTCTTCTTAAGTATAAGAGGCAACATGACAAAAAGTGTGAAGCTAATAGAAAATTTAACGTACAAGTGATCCAAACTGACATCAGAGAAAGATGCTGCCTGCAACTTGTCCTAGTGTATTCATGAGGATAGTACATGAAGTGTCCTAATGATGATAATACTTTATATATGTGTCATGTGAGCAGAGGTACATATGCAGAAATGAAAGTGGATGAATATAATCTCAACACATTCACATCCTGATGAGCCTCTTTATGACAGCTTTAGTCAGTTTGGTTATGAAAACAGTGAGGAAAATCAGAATGTTTCAATAGCATAAGGAAGTACAAACTTCAGACAATACAATATGTGACAAAATAAACATATTCTGCCTAAAATATCTCCTCCCCAACTTTCTTGTGCTCCCTGGACTATTTCTACATCTTTATTTTTTTTTTGGTTTTCTTCGCAGGATCCAACTACACTGAAGACAGCTGGAAGTTCTTTAATTCTGAAAACTCCTTTCATACATAACTTATCAGAAATGCAACTCCACATGGTAGTAACAAGTGCCAACTTCCAATTTTTAGAGAGGTGAGAATTCATAAGATCAAAAGCATCCCTCTAACAAACTGATAATTCTTATTTTCAGGAACTTTCTAAGTTGTTTATTCACATAGCA
>VWYI01028832.1:158364-174374 GCA_013399455.1 Anthoscopus minutus
TGTTTATTCACATAGCATGACAATTTCCCCAAGCTGAAAAGTGAAAGCAAGCAATTCCTTCCATATGTCAGCTTTTTAATAATCAATTAAGTTAACAAGAGCTCTGCCATCTGCAGGTGATCCAGTGACAGAATAGCACTCCCAGAGGGGAAGCATCTTCAGCTTGCATTCACCTGAATCACAACTAATTAAGAAGATAAGCAGAGGAATCAAAGGGAATGGAAGAACAAGCAAGGTAAAGTCCCAGATGGAGGGAGGAAACAGAGATGCAACTTTACCTGACCAGAAGGAAAACATTCAATCTGAGGTGTTGTGCTGTAGAGAAATAAAACCTCAAACTTTCAATAGTGGTAAAAGAGTAACTTCAGACTGAATAAAAGGCCTCATTTACAAAGGTTGTCCATACACAGTCAGATTCAGTTTTTTAAACTTAATAACAAGTTTAAGCCTGAAGAGGATACTCCAGAACAAAACACTCGTCCAAAGCTCAGAGTACCAGAGGTCAATTTGCTGGTGACCTGTAGGGATTTACTCAACTATAATTCTGTATGGCCTGCAATGGTGGATATAGTGTTGTCTGACTGATCCATGTTATTCTTCAGCATAAAAAAAAAAGCAAAAGAGAGAGAGAAAGAAGAAAACTCTTCCAAAATATGTATGCCTAAATCCAGCAACAAATGATATCTGAGAAACCTCACTGACAATTCAGTTCATTGCCCCGAGTTGCCTTTTGACCCTACATCATTAGAAAAATAATAGTGCATCTTAATTTTGCATGGTCAATGAAGATGTTAGAGTTGAGAATCCACTGATAGCAAAAATACATAAATTACAGATTAGTTCTGTGGAGTGGCTCCTGCTGTGGTTCAGTGCAGTAGAATTGGAGAGCAGAGGGCAAGCAGAGGAGGTAGCTGCTACACAGCCACAGCAAAGCAGACTTCCTACAGCTGTGCCACAAGTTGCTGAGTGAGCTGGATACTTTGGAGAGCATGAGGAAGGGAGAATTGGATGCAAGAGCAGACATGGAATATAGATGCATCTACTCAGTTTGTTAAAGCACCAGCACTGGCACCTGCTCCACACTGACTGAGCTGAGCTGACTCAGCTCAGTCAACAGTCCCTGGTAAGCTTTTAGCCTGGGCCAGCTCACATTCCTTCAGATGGTCATGCTCAGCACGTGAGCAGCTCAAGAGCAGTCTGTCCATTTTGGTGGTTGATACAGATACTACCATAGGTGAAGGACATTTCCTTTATTCAGGAATATATCTGGACATATTGAACTAACTAGTATAGAATATGCATTAAATGTACTTCACATCATCCAGTTCTCTCTTCCAAAAGAAAGGAAAACCTTAAAGACAATCAAAAATCCTTTCTGAAAACTTTTTGAAAAGGAGATAATAACCAAGGCATCAAGAGTGGCAACAGGGCCTCATGCTATAACCAACACCCTTAGCACTGTTGACTTAGTGCTGCTTAGGCTTTTTAGTGAATAAGTGCAGAAAGACTGAAGGTCTTGCTTCAAATCCAAAAGGCTTTAAGGTTTTGATGCACATGAGGTCAAATCAGAGCTAGCATACTTCAGCTAGATTGTGATCCAAAATTAATTCACATTTTGTAAATGTTCCTCACACTGATGACCACTGCCTCTTAGCTGTGGCTGTGAGTGCCTTTTTAGAACAAGTCAAATGTCTTTCACCTCACCTAGGATCTGTTGCATTGCACCATGTGATAGGGAAAAGGGTTCTTATTTATCAAGCCTTTATAAAAAAAATGAAAGAAGTTGCCTACTGAGCTATATTGTTCCTAATTTCCAGTGTGACAAAAATAAGATGACCAAAATAACTGAAAGACATAGATACCTAGAAAGAAATTGTAGCCAAATAACATGTGGAGCTTTCTTATATTTTCTAAAATGTTGTAGCTATAAAATATTCAGAGCTTATCTTTCTCTAGTCAGAGGAAGACAGCTTGGAGATAAAAAGCAGCAGCAGCAAGCAGCAGGTATTCAGCATATATTAAAAATATGCATTTCTCCCTGTAAAGGCCACATACAGTTACAAATTCTACTAAAACACAAACCAAGCATAGACAATGAGAAAAGATCATTCTGATATTTTAAACTCTTTACAGTGTCCAGGTAATATTTACTGGTCATTATCATATCTACAACTTTAAATAAGATTGCCCTAAGATGAAAAAACTTTTCAAGATACCTACATTTATTACAAACCATATGAAAGATCCTCAAATTAGGATTGAAAACATATGGCTCTGCTACTTTTAATGTGTGTGCTAAAGAATTTATGGCATAAATTCACAGATGAAGAAGAAAATTCCCTATTTCTGAAAATTTCTGTTTCATCCTTAAAACATACATGACAATTCCTAACCTTAATTTTATTTTTATCCCACCTACTCTTGAAATTCCAACAGTATATAGTTATAATTTTTTTCAATCTGAGTAGTTACAGCCTCGGCGTTAAGACAGTGATTTGACTGGCAAATTTTGGCACTAAAAAAAATCCTTAAATACCAAACTAAACTAAATCACAAAGGAATGCAGAAGATTAATTTTCAAGAAAATGCTCTGATATTTAAGCTCAGCTAAATTCTTTCCTGTGAGCCTTCAGTTGTTTTTCATATAGAGAGAGTTCTTTTTCATATAAAAAGAGTTTTCATATAAAGAGAGTTCAGATTTACAGGCAGACCTGAGACATTCATGCCAGGGCAGCATCAACATGGTTCACTTTAGTGAAGATGAGGCCCAAAATCTTATTTACTTACCTAAACATGTTTCTACAATACAAAAGAGAGAATTGTTTTCCAGTGAAATCTATCTCCACATTCAAGGCAGGACTTGGTAGTAGATTAACGTCAAGTCACTCTTGTGCTAGACTGTTTTATGATCTGGAATATCTTGAGAAATTCCACATTACCTATGACAAATAGTAATGTGCTTTATTTTCCAGAGATAAAAAATGCTAAATCTGAATTTACTGCTTCACCTGAAGTAATTTACTTGTCCTTTTTCAGCCTACAACTTTTATTGGTGGTAACTTAATCTACCATCTACTTATAACCTAAGCCTATTAGTAGAACAAATATTTTAAATAAACCATGCTCTTAATTTAGATCTGTTCAGAACTCTGGAGCAGGAAGCTTTAGCATGAGACATGTTATGTGAAAGGGAACAAAAAACCCCAAAACACCTGAACCAGACAAAAAAAACCAAACCAAACCAAACCAAACAACCTGCTGATAAAGATGTCCTCTTATTCTAGAACACAATGCTTTGGTGAGTAAGCAGACTGGCCTTTGTAAACAGAGTAGTCTTGATCTGCTTTATTAACAATTTTAAGAATTTGATCTGAACTGATGAGGAGATCTAGCAACTCTGGCATAGAAGTGCTTGAGAAGTTCTGAAACTGGGAAGTCATTCTACAGTCTTGCAAATCAAAGCTAAGTAGAACTACAGATGCTTTTAGAATTAACTTAAACATGGATACATTCCATTCTTCCACCTCAAAAGAGATAATACAGATTCTATTACAGTTGTTGAAAGGCAGAACATAGCTGCTGTGAGTAAATCCTGTCTGCTGTGAAAGCATAGCCTGGAAGTCTCTCATGTATTTGTGCCTTAGTCTTCTCCTTTATGTTTTGCAAAAATTACACAATCCTTGCATCTTTTGCTATGTTGGAACATTTGCATGCCTTAATTCAAGGCTGAAGAGGCAGAAATTTAGGTTAAGAGTGTATTGCCAGGGCTGCAGCCTCTTTATTTTGCCATCCCACCTTAAGCATACTATGTGGCAGGAAGACAAGAATTTGTCACCTTCTTCTTAAGTGTTTCCACTTCAAAAGCTCCACAAAGCCAGTATGTACACTGAGATGAAAAGAAGTCATGGACAACACTGTAGTATCCCAAAGATTCTATAGTGGACTATAACATCTGCCCAGTTAAGGAGCTGTGACCTTAAGGAGTTCACAGGTTCATCACTGGTCCCTGCAGCATGATCTGCCATCACNCTGACCTCTAGGACATCTGCTGCTGGTTTCTTTTAGCTCAGAAAGAAATGGAAAGGCATATTATTTGAGATTTCTTAGAGAGTTACATTTATGAAAATGTCTGAAAGGGATAGGAATGGGAGGTTAAGAACAGAAGATGCGTCTGTC
Organism: Anthoscopus minutus; assembly: GCA_013399455.1. Classification (NCBI taxonomy): domain Eukaryota; kingdom Metazoa; phylum Chordata; class Aves; order Passeriformes; family Paridae; genus Anthoscopus; species Anthoscopus minutus. The sequence goes on from VWYI01028832.1 coordinate 162,541, forward strand.
ATTGTCAAACTGTTTAGATGTAAAAACAGTTTTCATGCTCCAGAAATTCTCTGCCCAAGAAAATTCTTTCCACGTATTTATCAAAGACATTATTAATTTACACAGATAAGATAAGCAGCCATCCAGAAAATATTGTAGGAACTATTGCCACTGTTTTCCATATGGTGGGGATTGTTGGACATTTAATAATAGTCTGTCATATTTTTCCATTATTCGGACAAAATACGCTGAAGAACCTTCTACAGTTCTAAAAAATAGAATGTATTTTGTCACTCTTTTTAAAGTTAATTCATCGAGTTAAATTTATGAAGCATATTGTCTGTAAAAACAAAGATAGACAAGTATGAAATCACATGTCAGCCACAGAACCTAAATTCAGTGTGGAGAGAGAGTGATAATTCTGATTAAGAACTTAATAATCCTCTAAAATATTTTTTAAATGGCAGACAAATCAAAAGGATGTAATTTTAGCTTATCAGCAACCAACAGCAGCACAATAGCTAAATTTAGCTATATGAATGCAAGTCCTGCTGCAAGTTTATAGCACTTAAAATTAATCATAAGACCTTGCAGCTGTATAATGTGGAGAACTATTCCTCAGAGAAGAGTAATAAAAAATATTCTTTTCAAGCAGTGTGACAAACATTGCAGGTTTTAAAATAAGATTTAACATAAGGGCTTGTCATATGCAACCTGCATGTTTGGCATCTAGACTTTTCTGGCCTTTCCCATCATCTGATAAGTGCTCAGATTTCCCAAGATCATGAGGCTCTAGCAGGCAAATGACTCAATACTGAAACTAATTTCAAGTCATTTTAATGCATAATTAACAATGCCTAGTCAAGTGTTCATATGCTTACGCTATCCAAATTCCCCAAGAAGGTCTTCATCTTAGGTTTCTTCAGCTAACAGAAGGTCTTCTAATGCCTTTACTGTATTTGGTCAGAAATCCAAATCCAAATTACTAGGAAGAAAAGCATAGGAAAATTTCTGTAGGTCATGGATCTCTAGGACAATTTTAACATTTTTCTTATGCAGAAAAAAATCCATGTAATTTAAGAGCACTGTTTTTTTCATCTGTGTTTGTAAGGGAAAAATGTGTATTTGGCAAATATAAACAATTCAAAGTCCTTCCATGTTTACAGCAGTGGAGGTGTGTTGTATATTACAAACTAAAGAAATGTCAGGGGAATATTGTGATGGATTTTCATTCTTACATAGCAAAGTATTGCAAGTAGCATATAATGAAGATTCATGAAGCACAGTGTAAGCCCTGAAAGCTAGCAATTTTGTTGAAGACAAGTGACATGACTATGGCAGGGAAGACTCAATGTCAGACTTGGATTCAGAACTCAATCAATAATCTTTCCACTTATAAAGCGCTGAGAAATTAAATTCAGCCATGCTTCCATTTCAACAGCACTTGTTGACAGCTTCATTTTCAACCAAGTTGAAAGGCAACAACCATATCTGGAAGATTACAGAGCTTAGGCACATGTGATGGATAATCTTGACTTGCAGCCAGATACTCCCACAGCCACTTTCTTTTTCCCCATCTTCAAAAAACAGAGGAAGAAAAAACATGAGCAGGCCCATAAGTCAACATGAAGACTTGGAGGTCAACATCACAGGCAAAACAGACTTCACCTTGGGAAAATTAATTTATTTTATTCCTCATTAAAATAGATTTGGATAGCAAGAAACACAAACTCTCCTCGTCTTTTTCCCAGGCTCAATTTCATGCCTTCATTCTCAGCTCCAAGTGGCTAATGGCAGTTGTGGTCAGCCCATAAGAGATTCTTTCTGCTCATCCTTCCTCTCACTTTCCCCCCGCTACAATGTGAGTCCTTCCCATGGGCTGCAGTCCATGAACAGCTCCAATGTGGATCCTCAAAAGGATCCTTCCTGACCAGGCCTTCCCAGCCATGTGAATTATACGAATAGAAATTTATTCACAGTCAAATATGCTAGAGAGAAAAAATAAAGGAAAATTAAAAAAAAATTGAAATCCTGATATTTAGTTGAATAGGCCAACCTGACCTTGCAGAAAGTAGTGGTGGGAAAGAAAACTTGATGATAAATATAGCTGAGAGAATGAAAGCCTGGGGAATGAACTCAGAATTGGGAGAAGCAGAATACAGAGTAGAGAAGGAGGCAGTGGGTGTCACTTCAGCTAGCTGGACACATGACTGCTATTGAAGTGGTCTGTGTGAAGAAGGAACTGGCAGCCATTTGAGGAAGTGTCGGTGAAAAATTCATTCCCTTAGATAAAGCATTAAAGCACTTCAGAAAAGAAAGATTAATAGATCATGATGGGAAAAGCAGAGAGGCCACTGATGCTGACTTTTAGTTTAGTTGAGTGTGCTCACATAAATGGTTGCATAAGGAGTTTTGGCAAGGGCTTTATGTGAGATGAATGTTAGATTTCTGCAATAAGGAGTGCCTTCTCCTTTCTCTGTGCATGTCTCCCGTCCTTTGGCTTTCTTTTCTATTTGATATAATAACAAATTAGATGATAATCAGTTCTTTCCCTTTTCCAAATAGTAAAAAAATATAATAATTTCTTACTTTAAATACAAAAAGTAAGAAGCGTATGCAATATCTTCAAACACTCTTGTGATTTTTTCTCCCATTATTCTGTTTTGGCTTGCCAATTTACTCTACAGCTACAATTTCTTGGCTTATAGTTCATCTCCTACTCAGCTTGGACTTTTGTGCAGAAGAATCTGAGCACTGAAGTGGAAAACCAATATATACTCAGCAAACTTCCTCTAACCCAAACCAGCCAATGCCTTGGTCTTCCAAAACATTTCTGTGTTACCAGTATCTAGTAATTGTATCCTCCAAATGATTGAGTAGTGAATTTAGCTAGTGTATGTGCTGCATTCCCTCTAACTCATACACAGCTTTCAGCAAAGAGGAAGGAAAGGACTTCATGCTACTTTTAGGCAAGACTAGAAATAAAAGTGTGTCTTCTGTTGTACGCTTTAACACATGCATCCATAGCCAGGTATGCTGATCACAAGGCTACAAAAATTAGTCATTTTAATCAATTAATTTTTGAGACAATGAAGATAATAGGCTCACAGTAAATAATCAAAGTTACTAAAAGTGACATTCTTTAACAGAAAAGATTAAGAGACCTTCAAGAAACTGGAAACTGGAAAATTCAGTAATGTTGTTCTCAAAAATGCCCTTGACATATTTCTCAGTCACAATTATCAAGAGAAAACCACATTTACATGTTCAGTATGTGATGAACCATATCTTTTATTACCTCCAAACAGTATAAATAGTTATTGCTGTTTATTTAGTGCAATTTTAATCTCTTTTTCACAGGAAAACATTTTTAATATGCTTTATAAATATCTTGTATACCAGGTATTGCCTGAAGCACCAAAATGCTCAAAAGGCGTACTATGATGCCTGCCTAAAAATTGTTTTGTAAATAGTATGGGTTCTATTAGGACAGGCAAAATGTAGATATCAAGCTGTTTAGCAAATCTATTTTTATTGCTGTTTAGCAATTCAATATTTTGAAAAGGCTTTTAGATATTTCTGCTAAATTTTAAATTTCTGTGATAAGTGATTGCTTTCCTGATACTTTCCCGATTTCAGCACTTTTAAGAACTAAATTTAATGTGTCAGATAATTCCAAACAATTACATATATGTTCATTTTCAGGATCAAAATCAGTAGTCTGAAATGTCTGTCCTGAATATTGAAAATCTTAAGGCATCATAAGATATATACTATCACTGATATAGTCAAGTGGAAGTTGCAGTGTTAAATGGAAAAACATATGAGTGATTTTAAATAGCATTCTGGAACTTAATTTAGAAAGCTTCTGACTTTTTATTATAAATATTTTTAGCATCCTCTCATTTATGCCCTGCTTCCTTCAATCTGGAAATGCAATCTTTTCTAAAGAAAGCTCATCACAAGAAACAATTAGTTTATGTAGGATCTTGAACAATTAAGCTATTGCTGGCCTACAGCTACAGTGCTCTAATTCCAGATACACTCACATGATGGTACTATAATTAAAAACAGAGAGGAGGGAGTATAAAAACAATGTTCAGTCACACTAAAAAACATGTCTTCAGTAGCTACACATTTCTACTCACAGCAAATTAATAAGAAACTAAAAATAGTTGTGCTTGTTTCCTGTGCATTGCGCATTGCACATCACTAATAAATAATTTCCACACTGTGCTGCAGGTCACTGATAAATTAGCTATAAACATTCTGTCCTCCTGACTAGATTACTTTATCATTAACTACATGAATGCTTTTCCACATGACTCTTAATCAGGAGTTAAGAAAACTGCTCAGGAGTTATCGCATCTAATCCAATATATACAATGAGTACTATAAAATAATTATAAAAGAAATACATCATTGCAGTTTATTAATGTAATAGGATTCATTGATCTATTAAAAATTTTACTATACAGAAGATTATATTGAGTTTTTAATTCTTGTACATCATAGTCCAAACTTAGAGTGTAAATAAAACCACAGCAAAAAAAGATGTTTTCAAAATTATTCCCCTTGACACACTTAAGGAGTTCTTTAAAATACTCAAGGTAGAGTATATAGTGAAATACAAAGCAAAGGGAGCATAGCATCCTTTTACAAAGAGCATAAAAGTTGCTGAAAAAGATTTACTCTAATAGGCTGTAAGTCTAGATAAAATGTAGAAGGGTAATTGCATGTTCTACAGTCATGTTGTTTCACTCAGCAGCACCTCCCATGATTAGATACCACATGGCTCCTTTTCCACTGAACAATGACCATTAACCAGGTTGTCATTACTACTGGGTTTAATCTTCCTGACTGCTGTCACGAACTAAGAATTTTTTTTCTTCAGAACCAATAGATGATTCTCAAAAAAAAAGAAAAAAAAGGGTACAATGATAAACTTTGAAGGAAGTAGCATGTTTGGTGAAAATTTTGGCTAGCAAGGAATATAGGTGTAGTCTGAAAGTACATTTCTGGTGTGGGGTTGAACAGAATTCTCCTGCCACTTCATCATCCCTGCAGAACTGAACAAAATGCCTCATTGCCTCATTCAACAGAATTGTCTAACAGCATTTCTTTCAAATTTTTCCTCTGGACTAAGGTCCACCTGCCTTAAGAGGAAGTACTTTTTAAATTTCGAATGGACTAGAAAAAATTGAAATAATAGATTTTCCTACAATCAAATTGTTGCCTGTCCTTCTGTAACACAGTATCAGAGCATCACGAAAATCCATCAAAATCTAAGGCCAACAAGAAGATATAGTCCTCTGAGCTGCTCTGTTATATCCTGATTTCTAGTAACAAAAGAACATAGACATTTTTGACTTACAATTATGGTATTAAATTACAAAGTTTTGAGATAAATTATCTGTACAGGTTACATGAACTGATAATTGAGTTGAGATTTAAGATTTTCTCAGGCTGAGAAGATAAGAGCTTTGTTAGCAAATGAAAACATTCTTCTGGTAAGTGTCTCTATGCCAGTTGTCAAACTCTTCTCATAATTAAAAAAACTGCCAGTTTTTCTATAAAGAACAAGTTAAACATATCAGAATAGCTGCAGACTTTGAATGGCATGGAAAAATATTCCACTTTAAAATGACACTTGATACTTTAGCACACAAACCATATGACTTTCTTTAAAGTCAAAAGGCACACTGATAAAACTAAAGAGGAAGGAAAACTAAGCATCACCTCTACATATGCAGAAAAACAGGAGCTCCTCCCTTCCTATCTTTCCTATTTATCTCTTACTCTTTCCTGCTATTTGACTCCTTGCTTTTTGGAAAAATAAAGATCCTACTTAGTCCTAGATAAACCTTATTTCAGATTGTATTCTAAGAAGTTACCAACCAAAAGCAATCAGTTGTAAATCACAGATAAACAGATATTTTTTACTGTTATTAAGGTGACTTTGAATCATTTTTTTTGTAATTGTCACAGTCCTCAAAACCAAGGCATGTTATAATGGTTGCAGAAAAGAGGAGGAAAGCAAAAGTAATAGATAGCTCTGCAAACATCTAAGCCCAGATAAGTGAGTATATTCCAGAAATGAAAGAATTCAGGCCAAAATAACTTCAGCAAACTGTCCCAGAGAGAAGCCCAAATTGCTTCTTGCTCTGAAAGTGGTTTTTGTTCATGCAACAGACAAAAGAATAAAAAAGTGTCAAAACAAAATCTTCGGTTGTCGTTTCTTCTTCATATGTCCTTGCATAGTAAAAATCCCATAAAAATTGTTGGTGTTGCTGAGCAATAAAAACCAGCTCAAAGAGATATCACTTCAAACAAAGCAAACTGTTCTGACAGATAGTGAATATTAAGTTTAAAATGGCAACTAATTAAAAGAATTTCAACTGAGCATTTTTTTCAACCTTACTTGACATAAAAACATTGCTTTAGTCTGGTGAGACATTTACCTAGCAGTTTATCTAGCAAAGCGGAATTACAGTGATAAGTGGGACATTGCCTTGGCACTGGAAACCTCATGACTACAACCAATTTGCAATTGATGAATTAACAGAAATATAAACCTGGAGCTGGACAAACCTAGTTTTAGAATTAACAAGGAGAAGGAAGACAGTATCTAACAAATATAAACGGCACCATTATGCCATTCATAAATTCAGGTGTAATATGCAGCTGCACACCAGTGAAGAAAGAACAAAGGTGTAAAAATCCACCAGCAAGCATTTAAAATTACTCCAGGTGGACCCTAGAATGAGAAAGGAGAAATTGTTAACATGAACAATTGTTGTTTTTTTCAGTGACCAAAGCACAGGTGAATATGGAGCATAACAACATGATGAGGGATAGCAAATTATATGCATTACAATTTTAGTTGATTATTTTCCCTTGGATTTTCTGCAATAATTACAAATAACTTTGGCTAACAATTTGATTAGCAATTATTCTTTAATTAGAAGGCTAAGATTTAATTTTTACCCACAGTAAATCCTTCCTTTATATGTAGGTGTACTATCTTTTACCCATAAACAGGATTTTGATAATTATATTGGACAAAGCTTCTTTTGGAGTAAGATACTCATTCAGATGATGCAAATAAATTCAAGGAAATATTAGAAAATCCTCAATCTTGAGTTTTTTAAGCTGCCCCACCACATTATGGATGTATATATTTAGTCATAGCAATATATCAGATTTCACCTGACTGACAAACACAAAGTAGGCTCTTCTGCGGGTAAACTGCCAATTCTATCTTCCTCACAAATGATAGCTCTTTTTAAAAATAGCAGTGTTACAGAGCTCAAGTACCAGGTTATTTTGTGTAAATGTATATAGTTCTGTATACCACGTTTTAGGCTGAAAATATTCATAAGTTTACATTTATGGAAAATTGCTGGAAATCACTCAGTCCTTGTCTGAATGGCACTGTCTAAAAATAATTCTCGCTTTTCTTCAATCTAACAAAAGAAAGTAAGTTTTTTTAATAAAGCTCTTTCATTATTCCTTGAATGCATTGCAAAAATGCTGAGTAAGGTTTGATTTTGACTGGTACAAGTTCAGGATCTGATAATCAGACCCACAGAGCTCGTTGCAGTACCCAGTGGTCAGCAAACCAGCCTTCAAATAGCTCTAGGTTTATAACAAGAACAAGTATTACATTATTCGGATATGACTGGAGCAAAGGTCCTAAGCAATCTTTAATGTGCAGTAAGTGACAGGTCAGCTCTTTTTTTGGAAGAAAAGAATTACCATTCCAACTGTTCCATTGTGCAAGAATGGGAGCAGAGGGTAAAATAATTAGATTCCTGCTCCTCTTGGGAAAAAAAATGAAAAAAGACAAAACCAATAAAATATTATTTTTAACATGGTTTCTGTTTCATTAGTTGTGTTTAGTGGGACTGAAATGTGGACCCTGATAGTCTCTAGCCCCCATAAGGGAATTAATCACACAATAAAATTAAGTTAAAGAATCAGCCTGGAGCTCAAGAAGCCAGACATACAGCTGGACATATACTCATTTTTATTAAGTAAGAATACTCTGAGTCTACATCAAAATCCCTAGTGATATCTTTTGCAAAGGGCCCAGAAAAATCAGCATATCTCAAGAACAGGAACAATCTAGAGAGTTAGTTGTCTGCAAATTTTTGATAGAAATATATTTGCCACAGTTCTCTGACATGAGTGTGGCAAAGGCAGCAGCAGATGAAGAGAAATGTTCCTACAGCTGGAGAAACCAGGAAAGGAGGGACATAAACATAGACAGGATATTGTGGGAAGAGATACTACTGCAGAAAGGGAATACACCAGCCATGTTTGTTGTCAGCTCTTTTCTCCAGAAATAGAAAACAGCAGATTTATTTTGTTGCTTTTTCATTTCACAGAAGAAAAAATACATTTTAAAAGTTTTGGGGCCTCAGGCCTAACTTGTATTATCATTTTTCTCCTAAAGTGTCAGGTCTAGAAGACATGCTGCTTAAACTGCACTTAGATCTTTAATCTCCAATCCTACTTATCCTGCACAGATGAAATACCCGTTATTTCAAAACTTTATAGCTCCCAAGGTTCAGTAAGAAGAGACAGCATATGTTTGATAAAAGACTGGCCTCTTGCAAATAGCAACAGGAAAATATAGCCTATGGAAAATTTTAGGACAGAGGCCCTTAAACAGATTGAAAGAGTGTCAGTGGCCTCATTTTTCCTGTTGCAGAATCCACAAGAGCTCTGCCAGGATAGCAGATCTCTGCTGCATCTAAACCTTCACTGCGGTATATAATCAGTAGGTACAGACACTGGGATTTCTCTTTGCTTCTGAGCTTTCTACTGCACTAAATGTAATGAGAAAAAGCTAATGAAACGAAAGGACATTTCTGTTAACTTTGTTTTTTACACAGTACAGATTTGGAGTGAGGTGTGCAAGTTCCTCTCTGTGTAGAATAAATTCTGTTATTCTACCTCTTAGAAGATAGAAGAAGGCAGTTAACACAAATACACATCCTTGGAAATGGAAGTGATATAGCAAAACTCCTTCTCCTGTTTCTCTACTCTTAGGAAGGACACACCAGGCTGGCTTTGAAGTGTCAGCAGGATTAGAAGACAGCAGCATGTCCTTGCTTCCTGATAAAGAATCAGTTTAGCCAGCACAGGACTTTATGTTCAAGCAGCAAGGGTAGCACATACTTTTCTGAGCTGTTTGCTCAAATACCGGTGTTGATAAATAAACTTCAAGTATGTTTGAAAGCTATCAGTGAAAATTTCTCAGGTCATTGATGTTCTCCAGTATAAACTTTGAGCTTTAATGCAAATTTAGTGGTGCCTCAGCTTTCCACCTACTACACTGCTCCATGATTGATAAAATTAATCTGTGAACATCTTGTACATACACATCCTACTCTTGTAATCCATTCATAAAAACACCTTCACAACTGATACTTAGGATGATTCTGAGTTACAAGAAAAATGGAGAGGGTTTTTTTACAAAGGCATGTAGTGACAGGACAAGAGGGAATTAATTCAAACCAAAAGAGAGTGAGTTTAGACCAGGTATTAGGAGGAAGCTCTTTGTTTTGAGGGTGGTGAGGCACTGAAACAGGTGGCCCAGAGAAGCTGTGGATGCCCTCCCTATCCCTGAATGTCTTCAAGGCCAAGTTGGATGGGCGTTTGAGTAATCTGGTCTACTCACTGAATATTGTAAATAGAGAATAATTTATCAAGTTTGATTTTATATTCTTCAGTAATTATAGTGGCTGTAGGAAGAAAAAAAAAATTTAAATGCCTGTTTATTCTTAAAACTCAGTTGATAACGAGTTTACAAGACCTTCAGGACTAAATTTCATATGACGGAATCATTATGTAACATTTTGATCAATTTCTCTATTTTATGGTTTTATTTTTTTTTTCTATGCTTCAAGGAGAAAAGAGACATTATTAAAACTCACAATTTATACAGAAGCCTGTGGCAGTCAAACTAAAATTATATTTTAATACAACCCAGTTTTGATTTGTGACATGAATTCAAAAATCAGCAACACAGCTTCTCATGACTACCAACAAAAGCAGACACCATTATTCCATCCTCCTTGTTTGAAAAAGGTCTCCAAGACTTCCGCCCCTCAGATTCAAATTGAATAGGCAAATATATTTTTCTTCTCTCCTACAAATAAATGTTTCTCAATGCCCACCCCTTATTTCCTTTAGATGCACAGAAATACATGCACTAGCAAAAAACAAGTTCAAAAGTGAGAGTAGGTATGGCCACAAAAATATTTTTCCTACCTTTATCCAACAATGAGCCCTTTGAAAATCACTTTAATATTTTGCAGTTAGAAAAATCTATTTAAACTCTAAACCAGATGTTTGCCTTCTAGTCTCATTTAAGAAGATCCTTAAACTTCTCTAGGATTAGAAACTTTGACTTGCATTAAATTTTCTGAAAAGCAGTTGTATGGGAGAAGAAATTTATAAGGATAATTTTAAGTCTTGAATGTTCTGATTCTTAAACTCCATTAAAAATTTTGCAAAAAACTTTTATCATCAGTACACATGTCAAAGGTAATTTTAACAGCATCAGAGATGTAATGTATAGCAGCAGAAATTAACATCTGTAATTCATCCCTAGTAAGAAAGGGCTGCATTTTTGTAGTAGTAGTTTGATTCTCATTAACAGGCTATATTCATTATTTAATTACATGCATTAAAACAGGTAAGTCTGGGTTAAAGCAACAATTCTTTCCAACTGCTCATTCATATTCACGAAAAGATAACAGTATGCAGCAACACTTCTCACTTCACACAGGAAAATGAAATAATGACCTCTTTTTTTCTCACCTCTTAACCTCTATAGATGGGAAGACTGTAGGGGTCAAAATAAAGAGCTGAAATTGGGTTTGGAGTGGTGAAGAATGACAGCTGCCCACAACCCCCCCACCTGCTAGGAGATGGAAATGTGCAAGACAGAAACAAAGACCTCTACTCTAAGCAACACTGGAAGGTGATCCCCAGGGGAGTTAGACTGACAAAGTTCTGACCTAATTAAAGAACATCTCCTACACATTGTCATTGTTCCTGCAACTCTAGGACAAAATACTTTTTTCCATAATGTCTGTGTGAAGACTGGAGACAAGGTACAGTATTACACTGACATCGTGTCGTGACTCTAAGTTGTATGTGTGCAAGACTAAAACAGCTCCCAAGATCACCTTGCATTTATCCAGCTTCAAAAGGATATACCTGAACTTTGAAAACTGTTGTGTTATTTCTTTTTCATTAGCATACCAAATTTAAAATTAATTAGTATTAGGCTAAATTTCCTGTTAAGCTCTGTGGAAATGTTGTACCATAGGTGCTATTTTGCTTAGATACTCAGGTATTACAGATGAACAGTGAAATGAGGAACTACTGTAAAGCTGTAGTTCCACCACCACAATAAAACTTTGTCATATGCCACAGTAGACAACTGAACCTCTACTTCTTATGCCTATTTCTTTCTTTAGTTCAGCAAAGTTCACTGTGCAGCTGCAGTGTGAACCACCTGTCTGATCCAGATCATATTAAACCAGGAGGAAAAGGTTCCACTCACAATGAAGTCACCAGTACTAAACAAAGAACCGTGCCTTTTAACAGTAGGCAAATGCAAGCATGCCAAGCCTATCAAGTGTAGTTAGTGCACCCATATTGCTAATTAAGATATTGGGTTTTTTTCACTATGAACTCTGCCATGTAGCTTATCATTGTATCTGTAATACTTGTCAGTGTCTAATTTGTTTCATTAGCACTGTACAGTCACAGGAAGTAATGAAGATTGACTGGGATTTTTCACTTCTCTTGTCCTAGGGTGATGTTACAGTGCT